>JAAAKG020146612.1:0-32551 GCA_010014905.2 Druon quercuslanigerum
ATGGATATAAATTCTCTTAATTAAATAAATATAGAAACTCAATTCAATTTAGATTTATGAAAGGAAACATGCTAACAACAAGCAAGTCTTACAAACATAAAATTTGATCATTCTTTTAGTTAAGAATTAATTTTATGGATAAAGATTTTATTATTTGGTTTAATCTTTAATTATTTTGCTGAAAATTAATCAATTTTGTTAAGAAATCATCATTTTCGGTAGAAAATTCAAAATCATTAGTTGAAAATTCATTTATTTTTGTTAGAAATTCTTCTTTTCTGATAGACAAGTAATCTTCTTGGTTGAAAATTTAACTAGTTGCTTGAAAATTAATGTATTTTGTTAAACATTCTTATTTTTTCATAAACAGATAATCATCTTGATTAAAAATTCATCTTTCTGATTGAAAATTTAATTATTTGATTAAAAATTCATGTATTTTATAAAAAATTCATATTTTTAGTTTAAAATTCGTATTTTATTGGTAGAAAACTAATTTTCTTGGTTAAAAATTTAACTATTAGGTAAAAATTCATTTTTTGCAATTAAAGATTCATAATTTTAGCTGAAAAATTATATCTTTAATTAAAAATTAAACCTTTTTTTTATATTTTTCTTGTGTTATCATTTTTTTTTTACCTTAAAAAATGTAACTGCTCTATTTTTTTGTTAGGAATTTATATTTTTTAATAAAAAAATTCATTTATTTTTTTTTTAGAAATTCTTCTTTTTTGGTAAACAGGTAATCTTCTTGATTAAAAATTCATCTTTTTAATTGAAAATTCATGTATTTTATAAAAAATTCATATTTTTATATAGAAAATTAATCTTCTTAATAATTCATAATTTTTGTTGTAAATTCATTCATTTAGTTAAAAAATCGTATTTTATTGGCAAAAAAACTAATCTTCTTGGTTGAAAATTGAACTATTAGGTAAAAATTAATTCTTTTAAATTAAAAATTCATAATTTTAGCCGGAAATTCATTTTTTTAAACTTAAAAATGTAACTGCTCTATTTTTTTGTTGGAAATTTATATTTTTTAATTAAAAATTTATTTATTTTGTTAAAAATTCTTCTTTTTTGGTAGACAAGTAATCTTCTTGGTTGAAAATTTAACTATTAGGTAAAAGTTCATTTTTTGTTATTAAAGATTCATAATTTTAGCTGAAAAATCATTTCTTTCACTAAAAATTTAACTATTTTTTTTTATTTTTCTTGTGTTGAGAATTTATTTTTTTAACTTAAAAATGTAACAGCTCTATTTTTTGTTGAAAATTTATCATTTTTAATTCAAAACTAATTTAATTTGTTAGTAATTCTTCTTTTTTGGTAGACAAGTAGTATTTTGTTTGGGAAGTCAACTATTTGGTCAAAATTAATTTTTTTTTATTGAAGATTCATAATTTTAGCTGAAAATTCCTTTATTAAATAAAAAATTTAATTTAATTTTTTTGTTAAATTCGTTTTTTGCTTCGGTTGCAAATTTATCTTTTTTAGTTAAAAATGCATGTATTTTGTTAAAATTTTTTCTTTTTTGTAGAAAATTAATCTCCTTGGTTGAAAATTCATCTTTCTGATTGAAAAATCAACAATTTTGAATTCATATATTTCTTTAAAATTTGTATTGAATTGGAAGAAAATTAAACTATTTTGTTGAATTTTTTTGTTTGTTTTTTTCATTTATTTTGTAACTTGAAATGTAAATATTCCATTTTTGCTTCAAATTTATTTTCTTCAAATGAAAATTCAACTATTTGGTTGCAAACTCATGTATGTATTTTATCAAAAATTCGTATTTTTTGGTAGAAAAGTAAACTTCTTGGTTAAAAATTCATCTTTTTGATTGAAAATTCATGTATTTTCTCAAAAATTGGCATTTTATGATAAAAAAAGTAATCTTCTTGGTTCAAAACTAATTATTTTGGTTGAAAATTTGTATTTTTTTAGGGAAAATTAAATCTGCTTCTTTGAGAATGTATAGGTTTGGTTCCAAAAATTGAAATATTTTGTTTAAAATTAGCATTTTTTGGTAGAAAAGTATTCCTCATTGTTAAAAATGCAGCTCTTTGGTTAAAAATGCTTTACAATCTATCTTTTTTGATTAAAAATTTAAGTATTTGATTGATAATTCATGTAATTTAGTACAAATTTGTATTTTATGGTAGAAAACTAATCTTCTTGTTTGCAAATTAAACTATTTGGTAAAAATTAATTGTATAAATTTAAAATTTAAGTAATTTTTCGAAAAATCTTTTTTTCTTTAGTTAAAAATTGACTTTTTAAACTGAAAAATCATGTATTTTGTAGGTAAATTTCGCCATTTTGTTGAAAATTTATTTTTTAACTGAAATTTTATCTTATCCATTTTAGGTTCACAGTTTATCGTCTTTAATTAAAAACTCAATTTTTTTGTTAAAATTGTCTTCTTTGGGTTTGTAATTTTAATATTTTTGGGTTAAAAAAATTAACTTTATCAGAAAATTCCTTTTTTGAGGTTTATAATTAAACAATCGTGACGGAAATTAACTTTTTTTATAAAAAATCATATTTTCGAGTTGAAAATTCAACATATTTGTCGAAAATTTGTATTTTTTGATGAAATTTTCCATATTGACTGAAAATTGAACTATTTTGTTAAAACTTCCTTGGTTTTTTTTTGTTAAAAATAATTTTTTTAAACTTTTTCATTTTTGGTTTACTTGAAAATGTACATGGTTTAGTTCAATATTCCATTTATTTTGTTTAAATAAAAAAACTCCTCTTTTGGGTTGAAAATTCAATTATTTTTGTCAAAAATTCATATTTTCAATTTTAAAATCTAACACTATCGAGGCGAATTAATTTTTTTTGTTCGAAAATGAATCGACTTTGCTTTAAGATTCATATACTTGTTTGGAAATTGAATTATTTCGTTAAACATTAATTTTTGTTTTTAAATTAACTTTTTAAATTGAAAATTCCATTTTTTTAGTTCAGTAAGGATTTTTTACTAAAAATTTATTTATGTTTAGTTGAAAACTCAACTATTTTGTAGAAAATTCTTGTTTTTTTTGTAGAAAATTCATCAATATGGTTGAAAATGATTTGTACTATTTGCTATTTTTTGTTGCAAAAATTTTCCTTATCTAAAACCTTTCAATCCCCCCCCCCCCTCCATTAAGAAATAAATTAAAATAAGACCAAATTTGTGGATTACCGCTTGAGAAAAATGAATACCAACACTTTAGCTGCATCAAGACTCTTTTTGTAAACGTCCATTTTATTTAACGCATGATCTAATTTCTCCTGCAAACTCAAAATTTCTTTCTCCTGTTTCTTAGTCTTTGCTGTCAATGAATGCACTGCTTCAATTTGACTTCTTTCAACTTCCTCTTTTGCGTAAAGTGATCGCTTCAGCCTATCTAGTTCCAAACCTTGTTCTTCGAGTTGCTCTCTGCAACAATTTCCAATCATTTATTTTTTAAACTATAATTTAAAAAAAATAAAAATAATAGTCTAAATAAAATTGAGGCCTCAGACCAATTTGAAAAATTCCGAAAAGTGTAAATAGTATCATGAATTTTGGGAAATAATGTGGATTTTTTTGTCAATATTAAATCGAGGGATTAACTAATTTTTAAATCTGTTAATACATTTCCCATAAAATCGTGTGAAGTCTTTTTGAATCTTTTAAAATAACTAAAATAAAAATAAAATAAACAATTTAAAAATTCCTATAAAACTGGTTAATCTTTTTAAATTCTTTGATATTTTATTATATTTAATTTATTTCCTAAAGTGCGCTCGGAATCCATTGAAATCGCTTAAAATATGCTGAAATTTATTTATAAAAAACTCTTGAATTCTGTTGAAATGATCTGCAATCTCTGTAAAACTCTCAAATTTTGTAACTTTTAGATTTTCAGGGCTGCGACGAACTTTTTCTCTTAAAAAAAAGTGAAAAAGTGACCAATTTAATCCAAGAGACTAATTTAAAACCAAAAGTGGATACTATTTGACTAAAAGTGACGAATGTACACTTTTTCAGGATAAATACGTAAGAATTCAGAATTGAAAATGTGAAGAATTTGATGAAATTCATCAAAATTGAAGTAAATTGAAAATAATTCAAAATTCAGCATTCAATTTAAAAAAAAAATTTTAAATAAAATTAAAAATTTTAATTTACAAAATTTGTTTAAATAAATTTAAAAAAAAACTCCAGAATTATCCAAAGATATAAAAATACTTTAAAAGAATTCAGGATAAATTAATGCGACTTCAGTGTGAATTTCACAGTAATTGCAAAAAAAATTAAAAATATTTAATTTAATTCAGTAAAATTAGAGTAAATTGCTAAAAAATCAAGGAAATTCAAAAGACTTTTTCCAAATTCATAATGACTTTAAAAGAAAATTAAAAATCAAAAGTTCAGCGAATTTAAATCATCTTAAAAATCAAAAAATTTCCATTGAATTAAAAAAAATGAAAAAACAGGATTTGAGTGAATTTAACCGAATTGAAGTGAATTAATAAAAGAATTTTTAAAGACACAACGAATTACAAAAACGAAAAATGTGACGAATTCGACGAAAACATCAAAATTTAATTAAAATGAAAACAATTCAAAATTCAAAAGAAATGTTAAAAATAAAAAATTTAAAACGAATTGAATAAAATGGAAAAACAGGATTTATGGCGAATTCGAGAGAATTGAAGTGAATTTTAAAAACGATTTTAAGAAACACAAGGATTAAAAAAAAAAGAAAAATGTGAAGAAGTCGGTACAATTCATCAAAATTGAAGTAAAATTTGAAAAATCAAAATTCAGAATCCAAAGGAATTCAGGGTAAATTCAAAAAAACCTAGAAGTGTATAAAAAATGAAAAAGAATTTAAAAGAATGCAGGATAAATTGATAAGAATTGAGGGTTAATTTCGCATGAATTATAAAAAATTCAAAATATTCAAATGATTTCGTAAATTCAGGATGAATTTCACATGAATTCTAAAAAAAATTAAAATAGTCCATTGATATCAGTGTAATTAGAGTACGTTGCTGAAAATGCAAGGGACTAATTTTTTATTGAACTTAAAAAAAGAATTTTAGAAAACACATTGAAATAAAAAAAAGGAAAATATAAAGAATTTTATAAAGTTAATAAAAATAAAAATTCAAATTAATTCAAATTAATTGCAAAAATCCAAAATGTTTCATTGATTTTAGTAAAACTTGAAGCGAATTTATAAGAATTATTTAGGTTGAACAGAAAATAATTCATGATAAATTAAAAATAATTTAAACGAGTTTTAAATTCCCTAAACAGTGAAATAAAAAAGTAAAAAGTTCCTTAAAATACCTTAAAATTGCATTCCACTTTATCCAGTCCCAAAGTTATCTAGAAATTCTTTAAAATTCCCTAAAATCCTCTGAATTTTTTTAAGTTCTTTTTAAAAACCATTGAAATTTTAGAAATCTCTTGGAATCTTGTAAAAGCTCTAAAATATTTGAAATCCTTTAAAACCTCTTGATTTTGTTGTTATAAATCGATTGAAATCTTTTGAAATTTCGATTTCCGAGATGGCGGATATATTTCTTTAGCCAATCTAGCAAAAAAGCTTGAAAATATGTTTGAAGATATGTCCCTATGTGATAAAATATAGATCAAAGGATAATTTTTTCGCACTCAAATGGTAACGAATCCAGTATAAATTAATATGACTTCAAAACAATAAAATAAAATAATAAAAAATCGGAATAAACTTAAAATAATTTAGATCAAACGAGAAAAATTAAATAAAATTCATAAAAATTCAAGGTGAATTAAAAAAATCAAATGAATTTAAATAAATATAAAAAAAATTTACTACATTCAGCAAATTTGAAATGAGCTTAGAAAACTTTAAAAGACCTCAGAATCAATCAAATAAGAACTTACTTTTTTAAATCAACTGAATTGGTAGAATTAAGTAAATTTAAAAGAATTCAAATAAATTAAAAAAATCTAAGAGAATTCCAAAAAAAAATAATTTCAAATCTCTTCAAATCTTTGAAACCCCTGATTTCTTACCAAAAAAGTGGCTAACAAATACAAAAAAATCAAAATAATTTAAATGAACTATAAAAAGTTTAAAAAATTGTATTGGTTTCAGTAAAATTTGAGTGAATTTAGAGGAATTTAATGGAAATGAGAAGGAATCGATTAGTTTCATAAATAAAGAAGCTGAAATTAAAAAGCAATAAAATGAATTAAAAACAGTTTAAAAATATGAAAAACTTCATTAAATTGAGTAGGTTTGAAATGAGTTTAGAAAAATGACAGAGAATTTTAAAAAACTTTTTAAAAATCAATTGAATTGATATGAATAGAATTGAGGGAATTTATAAGAACTGAAAAGAATTTAAAATAATTAAAAATAAATTAATAAGAATTCAAGGCGAATTTCAAATTATTTGTAAAAAATATTAGAAAATCTTTTCAAATCTTTGAAATCCTACGAAATCCCTCACTTATTGTGAATAAATTCTTTGAGATCCATTAAAATATTAAAATCCCTTTAAATTATTTAAGAAACCCATTGAAATCCCTTGAAATTTGTTTAATCTCCTAAGAGAATGTCTTGGAATCTTTTAGTACTTCCTAAAATATTTCCGCCTTTAAAATCTCTTCAAACTATTGAAATAAATCAAAAAATTCTGGGAATCTTTTAAAATTTCCTGAAATATTTCAAATCCTCTTATATCTATTAAAATCCCTTGAAACTTTTTGAAGATCTTGAAATTACCTGGGAATCTTTTACAATAAAACCTTTTAAAACATTAAAAAAATCCGATGAATTAAACAGAATTGTGTAAATTTAGAAGGGTTCAAAGTGAATAAAAAAGTTGAAACAATTTGAACAAATTAATAATAATTAAGCGTGAATTCCAAAAAATAATTTCAAATCTCTGCAAATATTTGAAACTCTATGAAATATCTTATATTTTGAATGAATTATTTAAAATACACAAAAATATTATTAAATCCCGTTAAAATCTATGAAATCAGGTCATATTTCCTAAAATTCTTGAAAATTTATTTAAAAACCTTGAGAGCTCTAAGATCCAAGAAAATCATTGAAATTCTCGGAAATCTCATGAAAAATTCTCTAAAATATTTCAAAATTAATGCTTTTTCTGGAGCCTTAGAAGTTTTAACAATTATTTTAAAATTTTAAAAAATTCCTTCATATTATTGAAATCTATTAAAAAATTTTGGGAATCTTTAAAAATATCCTGAAATATTTCAAAAGAATTTAAATTGTAATTAAATACATACTTTTGGCTTTTCATAGTGGACTCATTTTCTTTTTCTTTAGCTCGTAATTTTTTGATAATGTTACTGTGCTGCAATTGTTGCTTGCTCAGTTTTTCTCCCTCTTCACGCAATTCTTTAATAATTTCATCCTTCTCAGCATTAATTGTCGAAATTTCCATGGACGACAATCGAGACGCTGTTTCGTGTTTCAATTGCTCCAAGTTTTTTCTGAGCAAATCTCTATCTCTAATTGCTTGTTGAAACTTTCTTTCCAATGCAGAAAGACGTTGTGTATATTCGTCAGTGATTTGTGTCAAGTCATTTTGTTCGACGTGCTTCTCGACGTTGTCTAGTTGTCTAGAAATGAGTTAAAAATTTAAAAAAAATTATTTATTCGATTAAAAGTTCAACTATTTTCTTGAAGAAAACAATTTTATTAGTGGAAAATCCATATCATTTGTAAACAAATTAAATATTGTACGGAAAATTCATTTTATTTTCCTTCTAAATCTGATTATTTTTAGTTAATAATCAAACTATTCAACGCTTTTGTAAAAAATCGCCTTCTTGGCTTTAAAATTAAATTGTTTTATTAAAAAATTTTCTATTTCGGTTGAACACTTTTCGGTTGAAAATGCATATTTTTTTAGTTAAAAATTTAATTGTTTTCTAGAGACTTTGCCTTTTAAAACTACTATTTAAAAAGTTTAATAATTGCCGTTAAAAATTTAACTGTTTTGTTGAACATTCGTCTTTTTGGCTTGAAAATTAAACAATGTATTTCCAAATGTATTTGGTTGAAAATTAAATTGTTTTGTTGAAAATTTAGGTGTTTGGAAGTGTTTGGATGCAAAATTCATTCTTTTGGATTGCAAATTCAACTGTCTTCCAAAAAATGGATCTTTTTGGCTTGAAAATTAATTTTTTGGTTAAAAACTCATGTTTGTAGATTGAAAATTAAACTTTCTTGTAAAAAGATTGTCTATTTTGTTAGAAATTGTATTTTTTTGTTATAAGTTTATGTGTTTTATGAACAATTTGTCTTTTTGGATACAACTTTGTTGTTTCAAAAAAAAAATTCGACTCCTTGGCTTGACATTGAACTTTCTTGTTAAAACCGCATATTTTTTGGTAGAAAATTAAACTTTTTTGTCAAAAATTTGTTATTTTTGATTAAAAATTAAACTTTTTTCTATCAATTCCGCTTTTTGATAAGCAAATTCCACAAGTTTGTTGAAATTTTTGTCTCACTTGATTTTGGTGAAAAATTCAACTATTCTGTTGAAAATTCATTTTATTTTGGTTGAAAACCAATTTTTTCAAATGCAAATTTAACCAGATTTAAGATTGATTATTTTTAAACTTAACTGTTTTATTAAAAATTCGTCTTTTTGGGCTGAAAACTTATTGGTTGAAAATTCATATTTTCGAGTTAAAATTTAATTGTTTTTTGCCTTTCTGTTTTGAAAATTAAAAAATTGAATAATTCAATTGCATTTTTTTCTCTAGATTTTAGTGAAAAATTCAACTAGTTTAAATATTTTACTGAAAATTAAACTTGACTTGATCATTCAAAAATTTATTTCCAAATTAGCTTTTTTTCTTTAAAATTGAACCTTTTTTTGTATAAAATTTATCTTTTTAAGTTGAAAATTCAATTTTTTTCGTAGAAAGTTCAATTATTTGGTTTAAATGAATTTTTCGGTTGAAAATTAATGTTTTCAAGTTAAAAATTCAAAAAATTATTTGAAATTTTTTTCTCTCTTGACTTTAGTTAAAAAATCAACTTTTTTTGAAATTTTAATAATTTTAGTCCAAAATGTAACTAGTTTAATTATTTTGTTGAAAATTTAATTTTTTCGTTGAACAATCGCCTTTAGAGCTTGGAAATTCAACAATTTATTTCCAAATGACCTTTTTTTTATTTAAACTTCAACTGCTTTGTATAAAGTTCGCATTTTTGTGTTGAAAATTCAACAATTTGGTTGAAATTTTCACTCTTGATTTTATTGGACAATTCAAATATTTTTTTGACATTTTTTTTTTGAAAAAATCGTTTTTGGATAAAAAATTCTTTTTCGGGATCAAAAATTCAACTTTTTCCCAGAAAATTTAACTGTTTTGTATGAATGTTATCGTTTTTGTTAATAATCTACCTATTCTTTGAAAATTCGTCTTTTTAAAATGAAAATTCAACAATTTAGTTGAGAATTTGTTTTTCTCTCCAGATTTTAGTGGACAATTCAATTATTTTGTTCACTTTTTTTTTAAATTCATTTTTGGATAAAAACTTCGTTCTTTAGGATTCAAAATTCAGCTGTCTTTAAAAAAACTCGTCTATTTGGCATAAAAATTAACTTTTTTTTTGGAAAATTCATATTTTTTGTGTTAAAAATTAAACTGTTTTGTAAAAAGTTTGTCTTTTTGATTACAAGTTGAACTATTTTTTTTTAATTTGCCTTTTTAATATGAAAATTTGCACAAGTTTGTTGACATTTTTGTTGTCTCTTGATTTTAGTGGATAATTCAACTATTTTGTTGAAAAATTAAATGTTTTGTTGAAAATAAGGTTGTTTTGTTGGAAATTAAAGTGTTTTGTAAAAAAATCGTCTTTCAAGATACTAAATTCATTCTTTGGGATTGAAAATGCAACTCTCTTTCAAAAAAACCCGTCTCTTTGGCTTGAAAACTATCTCTTGTTTGGTTTAAAATTCATATTTTTTGGGTTAAAAATTAAACTGTTTTTTGAAAACTCGTCTTTTTAAATTAAAAATTTAACAACTTAGTTGAAAATTTGTTTTTTTTTCTCTAGATTTTAATGGACAATTCAAAAATTTTTTTGAATTTTTTTTTGAATAATTAGTTTTTGGATAAAAAATTCGTTCTTTGTGATCAAAAATTCAATTGTTTTCCAAAAATTTTCGTCTTTTTGTATTGGAAATTAACCTTTTTTTTGAAAACTTTTATTTTTTGGATTGAAATTTAAACTGTTTTGTATGAATGTTATCGTTTTTGTTAAAAATGTACCTATTCTGTCAAAATTCGTATTTTTAAATTAAAAATTCAACAATTTAGTTGAGAAATTGTTTTTCTCTCCAGATTTTAGTGCACAATTCGAATATTTTGTTGACATTTTTTTAAAATTCGCTTTTGGATAAAAAATTCGTTTTAGGGATTAAAAATTTCGTCTTTTTGGCATAAAAATTAAATTTTTTGTGGAAAATTCATCTTTTTCGTGTTGAAAATTACACTGTTTTGTAGAAAGCTTGACTTTTTGATTAAAAATTGAACTGTTTTTTTTTAACCGTCTTTTTAATATGAAAATTTGCACAAGTTTGTTGATATTTTTGCTGACTCTTGATTTTAGTGGATAATTCAACTATTTTGTTGAAAAATTAAATGTTTTGTTGAAAATAAGGTTGTTTTGTTGGAAATTAAAGTGTTTTGTAAAAAAATCGTCTTTCAAGATACTAAATTCATTCTTTGGGATTGAAAATGCAACTCTCTTTCAAAAAAACCCGTCTCTTTGGCTTGAAAACTATCTCTTGTTTGGTTTAAAATTCATATTTTTTGGGTTAAAAATTAAACTGTTTTTTGAAAACTCGTCTTTTTAAATTAAAAATTTAACAACTTAGTTGAAAATTTGTTTTTTTTTCTCTAGATTTTAATGGACAATTCAAAAATTTTTTTGAATTTTTTTTTGAATAATTAGTTTTTGGATAAAAAATTCGTTCTTTGTGATCAAAAATTCAATTGTTTTCCAAAAATTTTCGTCTTTTTGTATTGGAAATTAACCTTTTTTTTGAAAACTTTTATTTTTTGGATTGAAATTTAAACTGTTTTGTATGAATGTTATCGTTTTTGTTAAAAATGTACCTATTCTGTCAAAATTCGTATTTTTAAATTAAAAATTCAACAATTTAGTTGAGAAATTGTTTTTCTCTCCAGATTTTAGTGCACAATTCGAATATTTTGTTGACATTTTTTTAAAATTCGCTTTTGGATAAAAAATTCGTTTTAGGGATTAAAAATTTCGTCTTTTTGGCATAAAAATTAAATTTTTTGTGGAAAATTCATCTTTTTCGTGTTGAAAATTACACTGTTTTGTAGAAAGCTTGACTTTTTGATAAAAAATTGAACTGTTTTTCTTAACCCGTCTTTTTAATATGAAAATTTGCACAAGTTTGTTGATATTTTTGCTGTCTCTTGATTTTAGTGGATAATTCAACTATTTTGTTGAAAACAAGGTTGTTTTATTGAAAAATAAAGTGTTTTGTAAAAAAATCGTCTTTCCGGATACTAAATTCATTATTTGGGATTAAAAATTCATCTCTGTTCCAAAAAAAGACCGTCTCTTTGGCTTGAAAACTATTTTTTTGTTTGTTTAATTGAAAATTCAAAAATTTCGTCCAAAATGTTTTTTTTTTCTGGATTTTAGTGGACAATTCAATTATTTTGTAGAAAATTTACCCATTTAAAAAAAATTAAATTTTTTTGTTGAAAATTTAAGTGTTTTTATGAAAAAATCTTCATTTTGGATGCAAAATTTGATCTTTGGGATTAAGAGTTGAACTGTCTTCAAACATTTTATTCATACGAACTTACTTCTTGAGCGTATTATTCTGCTCGTGTAATTCCATGTTCATTCTGCTGACATCGATAAGTTTTGATTCACGTGCTTCCAGTATTTCCGTCATTTCCTGAATGCGCTTCAACAATTGTTCTATTTCTAAACTTGCATCGTCCGATCCGACACTAATTTCGCTCAGCTCTCGAGAATGGCCTCTGGTTTTTAAAGTCTTGGTGAGAAGGTCACTACTCTTGTTTAAAAACAGTTTCGCTGGACTCGCTCTGGATTGAGTGGAACTCGAATCACCATTTGGACTGCAAAAGTTTATACATTGCAGTGCTAAATTCATCAATTATATTTCAAAAAATAAATCATATATTTTTATAAGTAAGCACTAACAAGCAAGGGCAGGGTGGCTGTTTTAATCAATGAAATTTAAAAAATCGAACTCTAAAGCTACAATTTTTTCTATTTAAAGTAATAAAAACTGAACTTGAAATTAAATCACTTAAGAAGAATTAAAAATTTTTTAAACTAAACAATTTTAAATTTAATGTAGTAAAACTGCCAAATATATTTTTTTAACTTTTATAAATTATAGAGTTCAATGATGCAGATTCAGTTCCAAAAATATAAATCCGCGTTATCACTGTCAATACTCTAAATTAACGAATCCACGAATGAATTAAATTTCAAATGATTTTGAATTTCAAAATGATTTTATTTTTAGCAATTTTAAGCTAGAAGCATTAAAAATGGAACGATTACGTGTTTGTATAAACTGAACACTTCTTAAATTAAAAGTTAAATTATTTTAATTTGAAGAAGTTTAAAAATACTTAAAATTCTTCTAAATTTTATTTCAAAATCTTGAAATATCTACATGTTGTTTTACATTTTTTCAAATTTTAAATTATTATAACATTTTTTTCAGAACTTCTAAACATCCTTTAAAACGATTCGAATTCTTCCGAACATATTTCTTAACATTTTTTTTAATCCTGCAAAAGTAAAAAAATTTTCTTAAAATCTTCCACAATCATTTTTGATAATTTTGTAAAGCTTTCTAAATCTTTCGAAATATTCTCTTAAAATTAATTTTTAAAAGTAAAAAATCACTTTCAGTTTTCCTAGGGAATGTTTTTTATTCTTCTGGAGACTTCCAAAATTCTTAAAAAGCTTTTAAATTTTTAAGATTTAAAGTTTAGTTTGGAATATTTAATTTATAATTACTGATTTTAGATGCTCAGTCATATATTTCTAAATATTAAGTAATTGTTCTTTTTCTTAATTCAAAAATTTCAAATTTTAAAGTTTAAAAATGGAACATTTTAACTTGAAACAATATTTAAAATTTAATAAAATCCTTTGAGTAGCGAATACATTATTTTGAAGTTATTTAAAAATGAAAAATTGTTTAACTCTTTAAAATAGCATTTTAAAATTCTTTAAATTAAAATGTACCCTTAAAATTTACAAATCAACACATTTAGAACTTAAATTCAACTAACTTTTTGGGAAAAAGTTTTAAAATACAACTATTTTGTTAAAAAATATTTTTTTTGCTTAAAGTTACACCTCTTTGGTTGAAAATTGAACTATTTTAATGAAAATTCGTTTTATGTTTGGCTGAAAATAAATTTTTTAAACTGGAAATTAAACTTCCATTTTTGATTTAAAAGTTATCTTTTTCAGTTAAAATTGAACTGATTAATTAAAAATTTAACTTTTTCAGTTGAAAGTTAAATTGGTTGAAAATTCATGCACTTTATTGAAAATTTGTCTTTCTTGTTAGAAATTTAATTTTCTTGGTAGAAAATTTATCCATTTAACAGAAACTTGAAATACTTGGTTGAAAATTTAATTTTTTCGTTGAAAACTCATATTTTTGGGTTGAAAATTATAATTTCTTGTAAATAAATCTTGTTTTGCCTTAAAATTAAATAATTATGTAGAAAACTCATGTAATTTGTTCAACATTCGACTTTTTTTGGTAGAAAATTAATCTTCTTGATTGAAAATGTATCTTTTTGTTAAAAAAAAATTTAACTATTCAATTTTTGTTTAAAACTTTATCCAGTGTATAGGATAAGTTCGAAATTTGTTTTTGTTTGGTAGAACATTAATACTCTTGGCTAAAAATTCATCTTTTTGTTTGAAAACTTAACAATTTTGTAAAAAAAGTTCTTTTTTTAAATGTATACATTTTTTTATCTGAAAAATTGGATTTGGAAAATTCAACTTTTTTTAATTCGTCTTTTTGATAGAACTTGATCAAAAATTCATCTTTTTAGTTGAAAATTCGTTTTTTTCAGTAATTTTTTATCCGATTTTTATCTGAAAATTTAACTATTCCATTTTTGGTTGAAACTAGCATCATTCAAAGGTATTATTTTCAATAATTTTTTTAAATTTTCTTTGTTAAGTTGAATTAATTATTTACTCACTCTAATTAAATAAGGCCAAAAGTTGGAAGAAAATTTTAGAAAAAACTGATTTTTTTCAGCATTATTCTAAGAGGATATTATGGTCAATAATATTAAACTATTTAAAAAATTATCTCTGTTAAATTTATTTAATTTTTACCTGGCTCTAAGTCAAAAGTGGGCAAAAAATTAAATATTTCAGAAAAAACGCAAATTTCTAGCATTATTTAAAGAGAATATCATTAAAAATAATAATAATTTGTTTAAAAAAATTGTCTTTGTTAACTTGAATTAATTATTTCCTTACTCTAATTAAAAAGTAAACAAAAAGTGAAAAATATTATAAAAAACTGCAACTTTCTAGCATTACTCCAAGAGAAAATTGTTCAAAACAATAATAAATTGTTTAAACAATTCTTGTCAACAACTAACCATAATTGTAAAGTATTATTTTATGTTTTAAAAACAATTTGTATTACAAAGCCTAAAAAAACCATAATTAGAGCCAAAAACTCGCAAAATACAATTTTTCACTCATGGTTTTTTTTTGGACCATAAAAAACAGACTTATGGGGGTGATATTCAAAAACTAATGATTCATTTCAATTTTATAGCTAATAGTGAAGAGAAATGTTGAGTTTCAACTCAATTCATCTAATATTGAAGTTTCTGAATCAAATTTATAAAAAGATATTTTATTTCTTAACGGAAATTCAGGTTTCTTGCAGTTTTCCGTTCCCCTGGCCAAATATTTAGGCGAATGCAAGTGCTTCTAATTAAAAATGCGGATTGAGATCGGGGCTATTTGGGATAATTGGGTAAATAAAAATATAATATATATTTATATAAAGAATAAGGTATAAGGTATTCACTACTTGGAGAAATCATACCTATACCTCGATATTATTTCAATATCACTTGAAGTTGTCGTCTCCAAATCATCTCCGGACGTGTGACCGCTAGTTTGGTCCGATCCAATTTTTACAAGATCCGATCGACTGTAATCAAAGTAAGATGATAATAACAAAAGTTCAATTAAATTCCAGGGTGTCCAGCGATTCTTAGGAACAAAATTCAAGGTCTTTTCCAGGTTTTCCAAGTCAAGAAATCAAGTTTTCCCAGATCTTCTTTTTTTTACATCAATTAATCCAATAACCGATTTTTATGCATGTAAAAGATGAAAAATTTTATTTTTTTATTGGCCAAAAATTTCTAAAGAAAACCAAATCATAAATAAACAAATTCCTAATTTTTTGCGAACATAAGTCGTCTTTGCGAAATCTTTGGGGATATTTTTAAATCTTTGTAAAGTCTTTGAAATCCTTACATTTTTTGAAATATTGGTTACATTTTTGAAAAAGTTTAAATATTTTGATGTATTTAAAATCTTTGTGAAATCTTGAAACTTCTGTGAAATCTTTTGAAAGCTTTTTGAATTTTTGTAAAATCTTTGAAATCTTTGAAACATAAAATAGAATCGCTTTATTCATTTGAAATCATTAAAATATTTGCAATCTTTTTGAAATCTTCTCTGGAGATTTCAAGGAACTTAAAAACAATTTGCAGGATTTTCTAAAAATTGCAGGAAAAATTCTATTTATTTAAAAATATGTTTAGAAGTTCTAATCGAAAATTTTACACACTTTGTTTAAATTGCTTGAAATCATTTCAAGTTGAAACTTAATTTTGAATATTTTAAAAACTTCTAAGTATCTCTTAAAATTACTAAAAAAATTTCTACAAATAATAAGTGCTTAATTATTATTTCGACATAAAAATTCAACAATTTCGGCTACAAACTGAACATTTTTTAAATAGAACAATAAAAAATGTAACGTTAAAAAGTTCAAAAGTTTTTCGAAATTTTAACAATGTATTAAATTTAAAAAAAAAATTTTTATTTATTAAATAGTGATGCATGTTGTAAAAATTATCATTTTTTACGTTCATTATATTTTATTATGTTTCTCTATTATTTTAAAATATGCAAATCATTTTAATTTTGAATTGTTAAGGTCTTCAAGACTGCACTTTAAAATTCTTTAAATTGAAAATATATTTACGCTTAAAAATAGGTTTCTACTCAAATCCTGGAAAAAAATTTCCTGACAATTCCAGATTTTTTCCAGGTATCTCAAGTTTTGCGAGTTTATACAATAAATAACATTACATTTTTTTATTTTGTTATTATTCAATTAATGTGCTATACTAAATTCAACTTAAACCGAATCGAAATCCCAATTTTTTAAAGTAAAAAATTGCATGTTTAAGAATATAAATTAATTTTTAACCAAACAGTTGAATGTTAAGTTAAAAAAGGTTCATTTTCAGTAAAATACTTTAATAAAAAAAGATCAGCTTTCAAAATACATGAATTTTCAATTAAATAAGATATAATACATTAAGTTACATTTTAAGTTAAAAAAGAATTTCTACTAAAAAATATCTAGTTAAAAGAAATGACTTAGATTTTTAAACAAAGTGGTGAATTTCCCTCTCAAATCATGAATGCTTAACTAGAATAATTGAATTTTTAAGCAAGATGATTAACTTTAAACTAAAACTATTGTATATATTTAACTGAAATAGTTACATCCTCAGTCAAAACAAAATTGCAACAAAAAAATACTAATTAAAAAAAAATTAGTTACACTTCGAAATTTTTATTTTATCTTATTATTCTTTACATTCGTTGCTAATTTAGAGAAAATAAATGTGGTAATATATTAAATTAAATATAAAACTCTTCGAAATCCCATCTTTTCAAGAAAAAATATTGCATTTTAAACAATGTATGTGAATTATTAACCAAATAGTTTCATTTTCAGCCAAAAAAATTAAATTTTCGTCCAAAAAATAAGAATTTTTTTTAGCAAAATACATCAAATCTTAACCAAATAGTTCAATTTTTAATCAAAAAAGATTAATTTTGAATCAAGTAGTTGGATCTTGAAACAAAAAATATCAGTTTTTAAATAATTGACGACCAATAGTTAAATATTTAATTTAAAAAATTAATGGTCAACCAAAGAGATGAATTTTCAACTAAAATTATCGAATAGTCCACTGTAATAGTTCAGTATCAGTAAAAAAATTAATTTTCAGCCAAAGAAAAAAAAATTTTCAACAAAACACCTCATTTTTCAACTGAAGAAAAGAATTCCAAATTAAAATCATGAATCTTTAACCATGAAAATTAATGTTTCACTTTCAATGAAGCAATACAATTTTCATTCCAAAACATATAAAATGCATGAATTCTCAACTAAATAGTTTTAAATTCCAATGAAAACTATCAATTTTCAAGAAAATAGTTAAATTTTCTGCCAAAGAGATGAATCTTTAACGTATAAACTTAATTTTTAACAACATTGTTGAATCTTTAAACAAATAAAATGCATTTGCTACAACAGCAAAAAAGACATGGAACCAAATCGTTAAAAATTCCACTAAAAACTATCAATTCTTAATAAAACAGTTAAATTTTCTGAAAAAATATGAATCTTTAACCAATAACTTTTTGACCAAGAAGACTAATTTTGTACCAAAGAAAACAAAAGTTTAACTAAAAGCGATTAATTTTCAACAAGAAATGAAATAGTTAAATTTTCAGTTACAAAAAATAATTTTCAAAAATAAAAATCAAATAAAATTTAATAAAAGAATCACTTTTAACCAAACAGAATAATGATTCAACTAGTAAGATCAATTACTATCAACCAAAAATAAAATAGTTAATTTGTCAGTTAAAATAGTTAATTTTCACACAAAAAATTGAATTTTCAACAAAATAGTTAACTTTTCAAACAAAGGGATGAATCTTTAATGAATAAAATTAATTTTTAAACAAATTTTGGAATCTTGAAACAACAAAAAAATTAATTTTCTACAAACAAACAAAATACATGGATTTTCAAATAAATGGTTAAAAATTCCACTAAATACTATCAGTTCTCAATAAAATAGTTAAAATTTCTGCAAAAAAGATGAATCTTTAACCAATAAACTTTTAACCAAGAAGATTTATCTTGTATCAAAGAAGACAAATTTTCAATTTTCAACAATAAATGGATCTGTTAAATTTTCAGTTACAAAAACTAATTTTCTCTAATTCAATAAAAAAAATAAAATGTAAAAAAGAATCATTGTTAACCAAACAGATGAATGATTCAACTAGTAAGATCAATTATCAATCAAACATGAAATAGTTAATTTGTCAGTTAAAAGGGTTAATTTTCAAATAAAAATGGAATTTTCAAACAAAAAATTGAAATTTCAACAAAAAAGTTCACTTTACAAACAAAGGAATAAATCTTCAACGAATAAAATTAATTTTTGCCAAAATTTTTGAATCTTGAAACAACAACCACATTATTTTTCTACAGACAAACAAAACACATGGATTTCCAAACAATTAGTTAAAAATTCCACTAAAAACTATCAATTCTTAATAAAATAATTAAATTTTCTGAACAAATATGAATCTTTAACCAATAACTTTTTAAGCAAAACGACTCATTTTGTACTTAAAAACACAAATATTTAACTAAAATCGATCAATTTTCAACAAGAAATAAAACAGTTAAATTTTCAATTGCAAAAACTAATTTTCACAAATAAAAAAAAATTAAATGTAATAAATAAATCATTTTTAACCAAACAGATAAATTTTCAACCAACAATGAAATAGTTAATTTGTCAGTTAAAAAAGTTAATTTTCAATCAAAAAAGTTCACTTTACAAAGAAAGGGATGAATCTTTAACGAATAAAATTAATTTTTAACCAAATTTCTCAATTCCCAATTCTCAGTAAAATTTTCTGCAAAAAAAGATGAATCCTTAACCAATTTTTTTTTTAATTAAAGGACACATTAAATCGCCACACTCAAAGAAAAATCGTATTTTAAATTTTACCTTTCCGAAGATATTGGCGAATTCTCACGTGGAACTTCCGTGCAATGTCTCTCCGTATCGCTATTATCGCTTTTATCACTCTTCTCATACATCGCATCAGCCAGCATCGATTTAACAGAAAAATTCGCCGTGAGAGGGACGATTTCGGTGATTTTTGTCTCGGCACAACCCAAGGTCGCATTATCCTCGGAACTGCTTTCGATCAAAGTGCCTTCGCAACTCGAATCCGTCAACATCAAATACTGATCTGGTCCCTCAACACTTTCCGTCTTTGTATTCTGCAGATTTTCCGGCTCGGCTGGCTCAATCGTCGAGTTTTTCAGCTCCTCGAAAGGATCCAATTCGGCAATTGGATTTTTATTAGCCGATTCAATATACTCTGTCTTCCTTATCGGCTGGGTCGTGATCGGCTCGAGTGGCAAATGCAAACTAGGTTTCTCCTTGATCAAATCCAGACTAGAAGTCAGCGGATACTCGACACTAGAATTTAAATCAGCGAGCGAGTCCTGCATTTTCAAATTTGACTCTGAGAACTCTTTTGCTTTTTGATCAACTTGCTGTTGTGATTCCATAATCGTCATGACTGTACTTTCAGAGGCCGAGGTGTACGAATCTTCCGCCAAACTTATTTCATCCGATTCATCAACATCGACACTCACTTTAACACTGTCTGGCGAAATTTTCGTTGCACTTTCAGACTCTTTTTTTTGCACCGACACAGCAAAACTTTCTGCTCTGCTTTTACTTTCAGAATAGGAACTACTGACGGTTTTCGCTTCCTCGGTAGGGGACTCGTAAGGCGAGATGTCTGATGATTCATTTTCTAAAATTTCGATTGTACTAGAAGCTCGGTCGGATGGAGAAGATTTGAAATGTTTGTCATCTGTCGGCGAGAAAAAGGGACTGCTGTCGCTTTTCCAGTCACCCAAAACTTCCACCGAACTTGGAGAAGTCACCGTACTCCCAGGCAAGATTTCAACTGATTCGGAATTGAATTTCGTACCCGCGAACGAAGGACTTGACTGACTGACGGAATTTATTTCCGAGTCGGGAGTCGTTGTACAATCTGTGCTCGGTTGGGATCCCAGGATCTCAACACTTTCCGAACTCCTCTTGTCACTCTCACAAGAAATCACGGACACTCTTTTTAGCGACTCGTCATCAGCTTTTAATTCAGTTTTCTCAGAACTGCTCTTGCTCTTTTCAATTTCCGAACTGTCTTTGCCATCTTCTTTCTCGATTTCTGACTCTTCCAAAGGAAAACTCGACGATGGAGGATTTTCACTGAAAGAGGAATCTCGGCTTTCATTTTTTAAACTCGAAGAACTGGAAGATTCGCCGACTAAACTTGCGGAATCGGAGGTACAAGATGGAACGTGTGGTTGCTCGACATTGTCCTTTAGGAATTCTTGAAAGGATTTCGAGTGCTTCATAGTTTTCAATCCTCCTCCTTCAAGGCCCCTTGGATTATCGAAAAATGATCCAGTAAAACTTCCCCAAATACTGCTGGTTTGTTGCTGTGGCACATTGCTTTTTTCGTCTGTACATTCTTTTACCTCGGTTGATTCTTTTTCTTCTAGTCCCCAAGTTTGAAAAAAGTCGGTCATTTCAGCCGAGGGTGCTTGTGTCGTTTTTTGCTCTTCATCTTTGATGTCCAGGGCCTTGTCTATTGTCTTCTGGGCTTCCTTAAGTGCGGACTTTGCCAGACTAGCAAATCCCGAGGCGTCGAACCAACTCATTCTTCCTCATATCTGCAAATTTAACAGAAATTCAACTTGCATTAGGGTATTTTTTTTATCAGCCGAGATCAGATTTATACAGGGCCTAAAATGTTTCGCATTTCGAAATACACATATAAAAATAAAATTATTATGTGGGTAGTATGTTAAATTAAATTTTAAACGCTTTAAATTCCGAACATTTCAAGCAAAAACATAGCATGCTCAACAAGATAAATGTATTAACAAAAAAAAAATGTATTTACAAACAAACAAATCTTAAATGCTCAACCACAAAGATTCATTTTCTACCATATATTATTACAATTATTATTAAAATATATTATTATTATTATTACAATATTACATATTACATTGTTACATTTTCTGCTAAGAGATGAATATTTAACGAATAAACTTAATCTTTAACAAAACTCTTGAATCTTGAAACAAAAAAATGCATTTTCCACACAAAAAAAATACATGGAACCAAATCGTTAAAAAACTATCAATTCTCAATAAATAAGTTTAATTTTCTAGAAAAAAAAAATAAATCTTTAACCATTAAGACTCATTTTATGCCAAAGCTGACCAATTTTCAACTGAAAACGATCACTTTTTACCTGAAATGAAATAGTTAATTTATGAGAGAAAAAAATTAATTTTCAAACAAAAAAAGCGAATATTCAACAAAATAGTTTAATTTGCAAACAAAGGGATAATTCTTTAATGAATAAAATTAATTTTTAACAAACTTTTTGAATATTTAAACAAAAAAATGAATTTTCTACAAACAAACAAACATAGATTTTCAAACATATAGTTAATAATTCCACTATAAACTATCAATTCTCAATAAAATAGTTACATTTTCTGCAAAAAAAAAGATAAATCTTTAACCAATGAGACTCATTTTATACCAAGATAGACAAATTTTCAACTGGAAACGATCAATTTATCAACCAGAAATGAAATAGTTAACTTATCAGTTAAAAAATTAATTTTTAACAACATTTTTGAATCTTCAAACAAAAAAAAAATTAATTTTCTACAAAAAAATATATGGAACCAACTCGTTAAAAAACTATCAAATCTCAATGAAATAGTTAAATTTTTTGCAAAAAAAAAAAGATGAATCTTAACCAGAAGACTCATTTTATAAGAAAACAGACAAATTTTCCACTGAAAACGATAAATTTTCAACAAGAAATGAAACAGTTAAATTTTCAATTACAAGAACTAATTTTCAATCCTGACAAACTTTTTTTTTTAATAAAAAAATCATTTGTAACCAGCAGATGAATGTTAAAGCAGTAAGATCAATTTTCCACCAAAAATAAAAAAGTTTATCAGTTAAAAAAATTAATTTAAAAAAATCGAATTTTTAACAAAATAGTTCAATTTAAAAAAAAGGCATGAATCTTTAACGAATAAAATTAGTTTTTATCAAAATTTTTTGATCTTTAAACAACAAAAAAATGAATTTTCTACAAACAAAGTACACGGATTTTCAACAAAATAGTTAAAAATTTCACTAAAAACTATCAATTCTCGATAAAATAGTTAATTTTTCGGCAAAAAAGATGAATCTTTAACCAATAACTTTTTAACCAAGAAGACTCATTTTGTACCAAAGAAAACATATTTTCAACTAAAAGCGATCAATTTTCAACAAGAAATGAAACAATTAAATTTTTAGTTACATAAACTAATTTTCAAAAATAAAAAAAATAAAATGAAATAAAAGAATCAAAAAAATCAAAATAACCAAACAGATAAATTATCAACCAAAAATGAAAAAGTTAATTTGTCAGTTAAAAAAGTTAATTTTCAAACAAAAAATTGAATTTTCAACAAAAAAAGTTCACTTTGGAAACAAAGGAATTAATCTTTAAGGAATAAAATTAATTTTTAACAAAATTTTTAATCTTTAAACAACAAAAAAATTAATTTTCTACAAAGAATAAATGGAACAAAATCATTTAAAAAACTATCAATTCTCAATAAAATAGTTACATTTTCTGCAAAAAAAAAAAATAAATCTTTAACTAATGAGACTCATTTTATACCAAGGCACACAAATTTTCAACTGAAAACGATCAATTTATCAACCAGAAATGAAATAGTTAACTTATCAGTTAAAAAAATTAATTTTTAACAACATTTTTGAATCTTTAAACAACAAAAAAATTAATTTTCTACAAAAAAATATATGGAACCAAATCGTTAAAAAAACTATCAAATCTCAATGAAATAGTTAAATTTTTTGTAAAAAAAAAAGATGAATCTTTAACCAGAAGACTCATTTTATAAGAAAACAGACAAATTTTCCACTGAAAACGATAAATTTTCAACAAGAAATGAAACAATTAAATTTTTAGTTAGATAAACTAATTTTCAAAAATAAAAAAAATAAAATGAATTAAAAGAATCAAAAAAATCAAATTAACCAAACAGATAAATTATCAACCAAAAATGAAAAAGTTAATTTGTCAGTTAAAAAAGTTAATTTTCAAACAAAAAATTGAATTTTCAACAAAAAAAGTTCACTTTAGAAACAAAGAAATGAATCTTTAAACAACAAAATTAATTTTTTACAAACAAACAAAATACATGGATTTTCTACAAAAGAATACGTGGATTCTCAAATAAACAGTTAAAAATTCTACTAAAAACTATTAATATTTAACAAAATAGTTCAATTTTTTGCCAAAGTGATGAATCTTTAACCAATAAATCTTTAAATGAAGAAGACTCATTTATACCAAGGAAGATAAATTTTCATCCAAAAACAATCAATTTTCAACAAGAAATGAAAGTTAAATTTTCAGTTGAAAAAATTAAATTTCAAACATAAAATTGAATTTTCAACAAAATAGTTCAATTTGCAAACAAAGGGATAAATCTTACACGAATAAAATTTCTTTTTAACAAATGTGTTGAAGTTTTAGATAACAAAAAAATTCACTTTCTACAAACAAACAAAATACATGGATTTTCAAAGAAACAGTTAAAAATTCCACTAAAAACTATCAATTTTCAATAAAATTGTTCAATTTCATGCAAAAAAAATGAGTTCAATCAATAAACTTCAACAAAGAAAACTCATTTTGTACCATAGAAGACAAAATTTTAAATCAAAACGATCAATTTTCAACAAGAAGTGAAACAGTTAAATTCTCATTTACAAAAACTAATTTTCAATCATAAAAAATCATTTTTAACCAAAAAGATGAATGTTCAACCAGTAAAATGAATTTTTTACAAATTAGTGCAATGTTCAATCAAGTAGTTCAATTTTCACCTAAAATATCAACTTTTAACTAAAAATGAAATAATTAAATTTTCGGTTAAAAATTACTTTGCAAACAAACAAAAAATTATAATTTTCAACAAAATAGTTAAATTTGCAAACAAAGAGATGAATCTTTGACGAATAAAGTCAATTTTTAACAAAGTAGTTTAACATTTAACCAATTATTTAAACCTTCAACAAAGAAGATTTTTTTTGTACCAAAGAGAACAAATTTTCAACTAAAAACGATCAATTTTCAACAAAAAATGAAACAGTTAAATTTTCAGTTACAAAAATTAATTTTCAATAATAGAAAAAAAAAATTTTTAACCAATGAATGTTCAATCAGTAAAATAAATCTTTAACTAAATAGTGTAACCTTTAACCAAATAGTCGAGTTTTCAAATAAAAAATAACAATTTTCAAACAAAAATGAAATTATTAAGTTTTCAGTTAAAAAAATTAATAAAAAAATCGAAATTTTCAAAAAAATAGTTCCATTTGCAAACAAAGAGATAAATTTTTAGCGAATAAAATGAATTTAAAAATAATAGTTTAACTGTCCACCAAGTACTTGGATCTTGAAAAAAAAGATGAACTTTCTAAAAAAAATTTTAATTTCTTAAATATTTTATTGCCATTTAAAAATGTTAACGTTCATGTTTTTAAATTCTTGATTAATTAAAATTTTGATATTAAAACGATTCCTTTAGACAAATAAGCAGAAAAGACGAATTTTCTACGAAACAGTTGAATTTTCAAAGAAAAAGAGAAAGTTATTCAACAAAAAGGTTTATTTTCAACAAGTACAAGATAATTTATCAAGCAAAAATATAATAGTAGATACTAGTTTAAAAATTTCAATTAAAAAACGAATTTTCAACAAAATAATTAAATTTTCGAACCAAAGACATAAATCTCTGATAAAAAAATGAATTTTGAACAAATTAGTTCAACTTCCAACCAAGAATTTGAATTTTCAACCAAAAAAATTAATATTTAACCAAAAAAGATTTTAATTTTCTGTTAAAAAAACAGTTCAATTCAACCTAAAAAGATGAATTTTGAATCAGACAGTAGAAATCTGTATTGAAAATAATAATTTTATATCAAAAATAGAATATGCAGTTGCATTTTCAGTTAAAACAATTAATGTTTGACAAGAGTAGAATTTTTAATGAAAATGACGAATCTTCAACAAAGAAAATTACATTTTCAACAAAAGAGTTTAACTTTTAACCATGTATTTAAGTTTTCAACCAAGAAGATTAATTTTCAAAAAACCACTGGCATTTTTAACAAAAAAAAAAGACCAACTTTTTACGAAAAGACGAATTTTTAATTTTAAATGATTAATTCTTAAGCGAAAATAGAATGGTCAAATTGGCAGTTGAAAAAAAGTTAATTTTTAGCAAAGAATCAATTTTAACTTTCAACCAAACAGTTGTATTATCAACAAAAAATGTAATTTTGACTAAAAGGACGAATTTTCAATAAAAGAGTTGAATTTTCAACTAAAAAAGATTAATTGTTAAACGTAAATAGAATAGTCAAATTTTCAGATAAAAAATTGATTTTCAGCAAAAGAAAAACAAAGTTTTAGCAAAGCAAAGAAATTCTTAACTAAATAGTTGAATGTTCAAATCAAAGCAATCAATTTTCTATGAAAAACGGAATAGTTAAATTTTTGTTTATAAAAAACTAATTTTCATTGAAAAAAACTAATTTTTAAACAAATAGTTGAAATTACAACATAAACAATGAATTCTTGACCAAAAAGTTTAATTTTCCACAAAAAAAAAATAATTTTAAACTCAAAATTATCAAGTTTAAACTGAAAATAGAATGATCACATTTTTAGTAAAAAGATTTCAGCATAAGAAAAAAAAAAAGATTCTTCCCAAAAAGACAAAATTGAAAAAAGTCAATTTTCAAAAACAGAAGAATACTTTTTGTACAAAATACGATTTAAAAAAATTCATTTTCGACTAAGAAACAAAATTTAAATAAATAGAAAAGATGAATTTTCAACTTAAAATATAATATTTGGATTTTCATATTGTGTTCTATTAATAATACAGATTGCACTTACGTGGAACGAGAAAAAAAAGTGGACAGAAAGGGGGGAAAGACTGATAAGCCTGCGATAAATAAATATAAATTGTTATAATTTATAGTCTAAAGAATAGATACTAGTTTAATTAAACATTAAAGTTCATTGTTAATGGATTAAAAATATTATCTTAAAAGACTGGAAATTTTCCTTAGAAAATCAAGTTAATTCTTCACTGCACTCTTTTTGATTTCGGGCTAAAAACTTTGAAATCCGAACTACAAAAAGTGTGTCGAACTACGTAACATTTTAAGCCCTGGATTTATACTTTTTTCAATTTCTGCTTCAAAAATCTACAATTTAATTATAATCTACAAGCATGCATATCTGCTTACAATAAAACACTACTTTGCATTTAAAGTTATACGTCTTACAACTTGAACAGCAATAAAAAATAAACAATTGTGTCAAATAGACAAAGAAAGTGAGGTTATGTACAAATATTTTGTCAAGATTTTAGTGCAGAAGATGGACAATTGATTTTCAGATAGCAGAGAAAGGAAAGTAAAGGATTACTAAAGATTTAAGAAAAAGTAATCGTCACCGAGCCTTGATGAAATTCTAAAATTTAAGCTTACTTGGAAAATTTGACAGTTTTCACAGTTGAGGTTATGCGTTCTGACATATGAGGGTGGGGTTATATACCTTAGACAGCGAAATACAGTGAATGTCACTATTTCACACCTCCAACTTAATAAATAAGAACCATTATCATACACGCACGATTATTTTACATTTATTGGAAAAATTTTAACCCGAAATATGTGGCAAAGACTTGTTTATCAATAGCGGATTAGCAGTCGACATTACACGATTACACTGATTACACTCGTTAGACGGTCGACATTTTGACATTTTGACGTAGCACGATAGATGCTGCTCTTTATCGCCGCTAGGCTGCGCTAGCTGTTCTAGTCTAAATTCCGCGAAAACTTAAAATTTCATTAACGAAAAATGATTTTTTTATACAACTTAATAATAAAAGTTTATAGTTTATGCTTTAGATAAGGTAATTAAATAGTTCAGTTTTTAACCAAAGAGATGATTTAAAAAAAAAAAAATATTATTTTTACACTAGAAAGACAAATCTTCAACAAAATAATTGAACTTTCAACTGAAAAAGGTAAATTTGTAATTTAAAAAAAATAGTTTTCAACCAATTTTTTCAGTTTTGAACTAAAAAATTATTCAATTTTGCACAAAAAATGACACCGTCAAATTTTCAGTAAAAAAAAATTCAATCTATTTCAATTTTAAAGGTTAAAAAAATAATATTGAACTAAAAAAGGTAAATTTTTTACCAAAAATAGAATTTAAATTTACAGTAAAAAATAATTTTTGACCAAAAAAGAACGTAATTACAACTAAATATAAAAATTTCCAACTAAAACATAAATTTCCAAACAAAAATAATAATTTACTACCAAAAAGTGGGTTTTTTAGCAGAAAAAAATAAAGTTTATGCGAAGAAAAGGATTTTTTAACTAAAAAAGGAAAATAAAAAAAAAAACAGAAATTGAATTCCTAAATAATCAGTTAAACAATTAATTTTTTTAAAATAATAAATTTTAAAAATGGAAAAATTTACAAATATTTTAAACATATTTTTCCAATAAAAAGGATAAATTTCTATAAAAAATAGAATAGTTTAATTTTCATTAAAAAAATAATTTTGAAAAAAGAAAAGTTTCAACAAATTAATTAAATTTTCAATTAAAAAGATGATTTTTCAAACAAGAAGAATATTTTTCTACCCAAAGGTCGAATTTTCAAGTAAAAAATCTAAATTTTAACAAAACATAGAATAATTAAATTTTCAATAAATATATCTCTTTAGAATAGGCTGAAAATTAAACTATTTTGTTGAAATTCCCTTTTTTTCTAAATTATTTTTGCGCTGAAAGTTATGCTATTCCATTTTTGTTAATTTATTTCTTTGGTTAAAAAATAACTATTTTGTTGAAAATTCGCTTTTTTGTTTAAAAATTAATTTTTGTAACCTGAAAATTAAACTTTCATTTTTTGTTAAAAATCTATCTTTTTTAATTAAAAAAAAATTAATTGTGTATATTTAAAATTTTATTTCTATATTACTAATTTAACAATTTTATTAAAAGTTTTTTTTTAGCTTTGAAAATATTTTTTTAATTAAACATTAATTTTATTAGTAGAAAATTGGAAAATTTTGTCAAAAATTCAATTTTTTATTTGAAAATTTAAACTTTTCCATTTTTTGTTTAAAATTAATTATTTTCAGTCAAAAATTCGTTTTTATAGAAACAAATTATAACAATTTTATTGAAATTTTTTTTTTTTTTTGTTTTAAAAATAATTTTTTTAACTGAAAACCTAAATGTGTACTTAAATTCACAGTTAAGAAATATGTTTAAATTAAAATTTAAAAATTTATTTTTAAAATGAAAAATTAATTTCATTTGTAGAAGATTTAAAAATTTTGTCAAAAATCTACAAAAAATTTTATTTGAAAATTTTAACTTTTCCATTTTTTGTTAAAAATATCATTATTTTGTTGAAAATTAATTCTGTTAGTTAAAAATTCGTTTCTATTGTTTAAAATTTAATAACTTTGTGGAGAATTCGTTTTTTTCTAATTCACCTTTTTTAGTTGAAGCTTCAACTATTTGGTTGAAAATTCATTTATTGTGTTCAAAATTGTTTTTTCTAGCAGAAAATTTGTCTTCTTGTTTAAAAAATAAAGTATTCAATTGTTGATCATAAATTAATCTTTTTTTGTTGAAAATTCAACTTTTCGATGTTAAACAATGTTATATTTCTGAAAATAAGAACTGCGCAAGAAAAACTAACCGGTAATAAAATAATTTTTTTTCTTTAAACTGAATTATTAATACTTTGACTATATTTAATGGATAAACTATAACCTTTTTATTACATTGTTATCAAAAATGTGTCACATTTAGCCAATTTGAATTTTCGCGGAAATTGGACTAAAACACTCAGCGCAGTCTAGCGGCTGATAAACACATCTTCCCCTACGCATTAAAATTCCTGGAAACTTCCTGAGGAAACAATAACAACGCAAAAAGTGTTTAATTACTCAGTGTATTCCGTATGTCAATTCTCGAGAAACAGAAGTAAATATTGTTCGACGAAAAAACAAGATGTCGTCGATTTATCTAAAAAAAAAAACAAGCAAAATGTCAAGTCAGTTTATACCTTTATTTGATTTACTTACAATCTTTTTCTCTATCTAAACCGGCTTTTGCGTTCTGTCAACGAATCAAATTCCGCGCGCAAAAAAAAAAATTCTTAAAAAAGAGCATCTTATTTACATTTTTTTTTCATTCCAAGACTCGTTAATCTTTTTCTGATAATTTTGATGTATGCAAGTTGATTCAATGAAGTTCATTCAGTCAAGTTTTAAACACGAAAGGAGAGGTTAGTTTTTATTTATTTCATTTTTTTTTTGTTTTTGCTATATAATATCTAAAAGGAAAAAAATATTAATCTTATTTCTCTTGAGATTTTTTAATGGTCCATCTTTACTTCTCTAATAGTTTTTTAAATTATTTTCTTTATTTTGTAAATAAACATGTGATCATTTATAGGTTAGAAATGTGTAAAAAAAATCGTTAATTGAGCCCTTGAAATTTTTTTAGAATGAAATTTTCGCGTTTGTGTATTGTTTTTTTAAGGGAATTTACGAACTTTTGTTCTATATATGGCCTTTACAATTCAGGTTGACTATTACTGGCCTTATTTGCAACTGCTCCAGTGGCGCAATTGGTTAGCGCACGGTACTTATAAGACAGTGATACGTGAGCAATGCCGGGGTTGTGAGTTCGAGCCTCACCTGGAGCATTTTTTTTACACTATAAATTTCAGGCAGCTTTAGTCAATCAGTCTTGTTTATGAACGTTTTTCAGAAATTTGTTTGACTTAATAAAGTTTCGCTTATTTTATTTATTATTTTTTGTTTGTTAAAGAATTTAATCAAAAAAAAATCTTTTTTATACATTATTTTATTGATAAATAAAAATAAAAAGAACGACGATAAAAAGTTCAAAAAATATAAAAATCTTGACTTGGAAAGTTCTCGAATTACAAAATTCATCAACAATTTATTTATTATTTTTTATGTATTTTATTTATTTATTTATTTTTTAAAATTAGCGAATTTGAAAGTTCCCGAATAATAAAATTGTCGACAAAAAATTGCCAAATTATAATATATCCGATACTGCAAAATTCTCAAGACTAAAAAATGATCGAATCTAAACAACTAAAAAGATTTTTTTAAATAAACATGTTTATTAATTATAAAATAAAATTTTATTTTTTTGATGTTCAATGTATTTTCTAACAAATGATTAAATTTTGAAAGACGAAATAATTGAAAAAAATATATATTTCTGAATAGAACCAACATATTCAAGAAGAAAATTATTATTACAGGAACAATAATTTTCAATAAAAAAAAACTTAAGTAAGAAATTTCAAAAAATATATTGAACATTTAAAAAAATGTCTTTCATAAAAAATCGCATTATTTTAATTATTAAATAAATAGTATTGATGAAAAAACTATTTTTTTATTGTTTCAATTAGGGAATTAAGAATTATTAGGAAATGTCCAAATTTCAGTTTTATAATTAGGGAATTTTATTTTTCGGTATTTTTCAGAAACTAGAAAATTATGGAATTTAAACAATTTAAAAAAGTGTGCTTTAATAAATCATATTTAATAATTAAAAATACAATAATGAACTATGTCGATAAAAAAATTTGGATATTCAATCTATTTTTTTTTTATTTTGGTTTAAATTTGAAATAACAATAACTAAAAAATATATTTTTGTAATGCAAAAGAACAACACAAGAACAAGATTTAAAAGACCAATCATTTAAAAAAAAACAATTTGCACCTTTTGAAAAAAAAATTGCATTGAGAAATATATTTTTTTCAGTCGAATGTTATTTCAAATTTAAACAATGAATTTTAAAATTCAGTAAATGTTAAAACAAAATTTCATCTCTTTGCTTCAAAATTGGACTATATTGTTAAAATCTCGTTTTTTCCTTGTTAAAAATAATTTTTTCAGTAAAAATTAATTTTTTTTATAGTTGGTTTAAAATGTATTTTTAAATTAAAAATTGAAATAATTGTTCGACATTTTATAAAGGTTGAACATTTGTCTGTTTGTTTAAAATTTAATTATTTTGTTGAAAATTGAACCTAATTAATTTAAATTATTAATTTATAAAAATTATGTTTGAACAAAAAATGTAACTTTTCTATTTTTGGTATAAGATTGAAATTATTTTAGTTAAAAATTAACTTTTTTGATGAAAATTCAAATTTTAGTGTTGAAAATCCTACTATTTTGTAAAAAATTACTTTTTGACTTAAAAGGTTAACAATTTGGCTAAACTTTTTTTCTTTTGCCACTAAAAAATTTTTATTTTTTAAAAATTTATCTTTTTACTTGGAAAATTCATAATTTTATTTGAAAATTCAATTATTTGCGTTAAAATTCTTTCATTCTTATTGTTAAGAATTAATTTTGTACCGAAAATTCTAATTTTTCATTACTGGGTTACAATTTATTATTATTATATTTTTTACAATAAAAATATTTGTCTGAAAATTTAATTATTTTATTAAAAATTGAGCTGTGGTTGAAAACTGAACTATTTTGTGGAAAAATGATTAATTTTCAGTAAAAAATAATGTTTTTCATTAAAAATGTAACTCTTTCCTATTTAGTGAAAATTTATTTTTTTCAGGTGAAAATTAGCTTTTTTGTTGCAAATTCATATTTCAGTGTTGAAAATTATACTGTTTTGTAAAGAATTTGCGTTTTGGCTTGAAAGATCAACAATTTGGATGAACTCTAATTCTTTCACCACTGAAAAATCTTTATTTGTTCAAAATTCGTCTTTTTAGTTGCAAAATTCATTATTTAAGTTGAAAATTCAAACATTTGCGTAAAAACTGGACTGTTATGACAAACCCATTTTTTTATGTAAAAAATGATTTTTTAAACTGGAAATTCAACTTTTCCATTATTGGTTTACAATTTATTTATTTTTTAGTTAAAATTTAACATTTTTTTAGAGGATTTATTTATTTTGTTGAAAATTAAACTCTGATTTAAAACTGAACTATTTATTTTTTTTAAATTAATTTCTTTAACTGAAAATGTAACTTTTCCATTTTTGGTAGAAAATTGATATTTTTTTAGTTATTATTTTTT
>JAAAKG020146613.1:0-10632 GCA_010014905.2 Druon quercuslanigerum
AATATAATATAATAATATTATATAATATTTTTATTATTTTATATTTTATATTCGCTAAGTTTGACTATAAGAAGCACAGCACCAGTACTGAATTTTATATTAAATTGTTTTGTGACATGACCAGCGAGACGTGCTAGTTGCTGCACCATGTTATGCTTCGATCTGAACCCAAATTGCTCAGGAATAAGTTGTTCATTTATAGTTTCGTGATTTTGTAATCTGGCTACAATAATTTACTCTAGGATTTTACCGAGGGTATAGAGCAGGCTAATTGGCCCGTAGCTTTAGGCTAATTTCTTATCTTTTCCTACTTTACGGATTGGTAGGACTTTTGCCTTTTTCCATTCTCTAGGGAAGTAGCCTAGTTTGATACATGCATTGATTATATAGGTTAGACGCACTATCGCTTTTCTGGGTAAATATTTGAAAACAACATTTTGGATTCCATCAATAGATGGAATCCAAAATCCAAAATCCCGGGACTTTTTTAGGTCTTGTTTTAACAATGATTTTTTTAACTTCCTTTGGGGTAGTGTAATTTATGAGTTCGGTTTTGGTTTTTGTATTGTTTATATCATTATATTTATTATTTGTTTCGATGTTATTTACCTTTTCCCCGTAATTTCCCGTTAGTTTGTGTATATTTTCAAAGTTGTTTGCTATTGCTTCAGCTTTATCTTTGTCATTAAAAGCTACACTGCCGTCCTTTTCTAGGGGCGGTATGAATCTGTTATTTTTTCCCTTAAGGATTTTAGTCATTCTCCATAGGGAGCAATCTTTAATATTTAGTTTTTCAAGCTTCGAGCCCCAGTTCTTATTTCTATCTTCTATTATTTTTTTAAATATTTCTGTTAACTTCATTGAGAATTGGCTTTATGTATTTGTTTCTGATAACTTGGCATATCTTTCTAAGTTTATTTTTTGCATTATTCGTTCAGGTGGGGTGTATTCATATTTGATGATATTAATTTTGTGTATGTAAGCCTCTATTGCTTTGTTTATTATTTTTGTAAGTATTTCTACGCTGCCGTCAATATCGTGTATAGTTTCAAGTTTGTTATTTATTTGCATGTTTTTGTTTATGTCTGTTTTAAAACTGCTCCAGTCAGCTTTCTTATAGTTAAGTGGTAATGGGCGATTTGCTTGCTGGAGATTAAGAATGTTATTGCTAGATCTGATTAGTACCGGCTTGTGATCAGGGCTGAATTCGTCAAGTACGTCCACAGTTTCTATGTTTATAACATTTTTAAGAACCGCTAGGTCAAACACCCTGGGTCGAAATTTAGTATCGTACGGATAGAGAGTAAAGTCGTGGGGGTATTCTAAAGTAAGTGAATTTTGCTCTATAAAATTAAAAAGAAAACCCCCGTTAGGATTTTTGTTGTAGCAGTTTCAACTTTCATGTTTTGAATTAAGGTCACCTGCTGCTATTATTTTCGTATTTAGCGAGAAGATCTACGCTAGATCTTCTCTGTCCACTTTTTTAGGAGCATAGAGTGCGATTATCATTAGGTTATTTTAAAGTTTTATGGCATGGACTTTGGTAGTTTTCAAATCTTTAATATTGATTTCTATGCAGAGAATTTGATGTTTTACATACAAGGCTACTCCCCCTGAGGCATCCAGATGTCAAAATATAACAAGGGTCAGGCTCTATCAACTCAATGGTAAAATATGAAGAAGCAAGTGCGCCATCAGACGGTGACACAGAACATTAAGATAAGATGAAAGATGGCGTCCAGATAATATCCAGATGACTTCTAGATAATTAAATTCAAAATTAAATAAAATCTAATCAAAGTAAAGAAGACAATGCAAAAATCAAATGAAAATATTCGTGAAGTCAAAAGAATTATTCTTCACATATTTTTATTTGATTTTCGCATTGGTTTCTTTCTGAAATATAATTTTACAATAAATTAAACGCAAAAACCATAATAATTTTAAAAAAGTTTGTTTATTCTTAAAATATGAGTGTCACATATTTTTTCAAATTTGCTTTTAATGAATTAAATCAATTTTTTAACTTTAACAGATTATCAACCATGCAAACAGTAATAAATAATAATTTAATAAATTAATACCATGCAATTGGAATGACAAGTTAGACTACCCTGAATAAAAAATATATTTTTGTCCGTATGATGCAGGTACGTGAGATGTAGTCTGACGAGATGATGGGCAATCTAGCACTGCTCAGCTCTGTTGTTTACTTTTTACCACTTTTGGCTTGATTTTCGTCTTAAATATTAAAACATACTTCAAAACATTCAAACCCGGCGTTTTCTTTGGTCAAGGTGTCATTTGCTGTGTGAGGAAGGGAAACTCATGCAACGAGGACGAGAGATGTCAAGTGCGGAGAGGGACTAAGGACCCTATAAGGAAGGACGCGTCACCGAGGCTGCTTATTACCTGTTGGCTGCCGACAAGCAGTTGTCACTTCCGCTCTACAGTGTGAACATAGTAATTCGGACACCTACGTTTTGAGTATACAAGATATAGTATACAGATGTCAACAGTCTGCTGTGGTCAGCTGTTTTAAGTTATTAAGTTTCTGGTGCAGTATTCATAATAATAGGAGCCAATAATGTGAGTATGAAAATAGAAAGCGTGCGCTATAAATCTTTTAAAAATGTGAAAATAGCATTTAAGTCTCTTATAACAATTAATAAATGGTGTTGTTTGTGAGCTAACCTCAAAATGGTCAAATTATTTACAAATAATTGTATATTGTAGACATTTGAAATGTTAGTTTTAAATCGTCAGTTTCACCAAATAATTCATCATTTCTCTAAAAAATTGTACAAAATAAATGAATAATTATTACATTATAAATATATACTATGACATTTTTTGCAAACTTTTGTATATTTATTTTAAAATATAGTATACATCAATAAAAGAATAAATATTCACAATTACAAATAAAGCTCTACGTTCTTATAAATAATTTAGTAAAAAAAAACATACATAAAAACATACATAAAATACTCAATAGCAGTGAATTTTAACTGATCGTAATCATTTTTCAGCGTATTTCATTACCGCTTCGTATTTTACGTTGTTTGAATCGTACGCACCCGGATATAACGTTTTTCCGGGAGAACTGTCATGGCGAAGGGGTCGGGGTGGGGAAACATTGGCGCGTCCTTCCTTATAGGGTCCTTAAGAGGGACCGATATACAGCGCCATCAAGTGGTGACACAGGTTTTTTTTGTTTCTATCCTTATGCGCGATCGCCCATAGGAGTTGGTAGAGCCTGAGAGGGGTGTCGGTAGAACACGTAAGAGCGCAAACAGCACTTTGCATGTGCGCGGAGCTGCTAGAGGGTAACCATTCCTGGTAAACATTAACGAACCCTTGGACGTTCGTGACCTCTGCATATCAAACACATCAGGCGATACCACTCCTTCCTATTCCTTTGTGACTGCAACCTACATAACTATATATACAAATGCTTGTATAACTATATGCACTTGCCGACAAATTTTCCTCTAAAACTTCATTTGTGAACAGTTGTTTTAAATTACTAGTAATTATATCATATAATCTAGTATTGGTTCTACATTTTTCTATATTTCTCCACAAGCTATAATTGGCCCAAGATTACCTAAAAATTACAAGAACAAAAAACATTTCCGATCAAAATAATAGTCAACAGAATGTAATATAAATTAGATCATACAAAATTCTTCAAAAAATTGTATCAAATCCCCGAAGTTTATGTTAAAAAAAAATGAAGAGGCCAAAACCCTTCACTAAAGATTTTAGACATTTTTACTTTCACTGTTGAATCTATCGTGAAATTTAGAAAAATATAACACCAAATATAAGGGAGTATATTTAAAATATTTCAAAGGTTGTTTTCTCAAAAAAGCCGTAAATCTTTTACTCTTTAAACTCTTCGAAAAAATCTTTAAATCTCTTAAAATATTTAAAACTTTTCGAAAATTTCTTTTAATTCTTCAAATTTATATCAATCTTTTAAAATATCCTGTTATCTTTTAAATTCTTTAAAATCTTTGGAAATATCCTTGAAATAATGGAAATTTCACTAAGTATTTTATATTCATTGAAATAACTCAATTCTTGCGAAGAAATTCTTCAAAAATTCACATTCCTTGAAATTCCTTAAAACCCCTCGACATACTTTAATTCCTGTAAAATCCTTAAAAATACTCAGAAATTCTTTAAAATACGTTATTGAGAGCCTTTAAAACCCCTTAAGATTACTGGAATCCTCGAAAACCTCATAAAATCCCTTCAAATTGATTAAGGCTCTTGAAATTTCTTTTTAAAAAAACTCTAAAATTCTGTTAATTTTCTTTATATTTTCTTGAAATATATAAAAATTCCTGAGATTTTTTTGACATATCCAAAATTTTATACAATCTCGTACAATCCCATAAAGTTAAAGAATTTAAATGATGCTCCTTTAAATGTAGAAATATTTGAAGTCCTACAAAATCGATTGTGATCCTGGGAAATTGATTAAAATGCCTTATTGCGAGCCGTTAAAATCCTTAAAAATGTCCGAAATCCATGGCAAATTAAAAAATTCCATGCAACGATCGTAATTCTATGAAATTCGTCTTAAATATTTTGAAATCTTAGAAGTCCGCACTGAAATCCCTTGCTGGTTCATTGTGAAAATCTCTTTTAATGTAAATTAGGGAACTGAAAAGTGTACTATGAAATGTTCACGCTAAATGTTTATGTAGAATATACCTCATAAATGCTGATTGCAATTGACGTAAAATTTTGAATGCGCATGCGCAATAATATTCTGTAATGCTGTTTTTAGGATTTTATATTATTTCTAATGATTGTAAATTCGGTTGTTCATTTTGTCATAAAAAATTGAATTTTTTATCTGCGCACGGCTACAGTAAAATCTATTGGGCTAATTGACGTAAAATTTGGACTGCAAGCGCACACTGATGCTCTATCGTGCATAGATTACATTATGTAAAATTAATTTCGTTATTTTTAGTATCTACTCGTACCATAAAATTTTGGATTTTCGTAAAACGAAATTTAGTTATGACTAGCCTGCTTTTCCGTGTCTAACTCGAACTCCAAGTAAAAGTTCTTACTGTAAGTGAAACTTTCATTTGAAAAACGAAATTCCTATAAAATTATTTTTTGCATCTTATGTGTTTGGTAAAATTATTCTTTACCGCTGCACTCTAGAAACATTTGTTGGAAATTACAAGTCAGATTTTGAACGCTTTGCTGTGATCCACTTGTTAATTAAACAAGTTCAACAAAAATTTGTTGTTAATGACTAATAGTTTGTAATTCAACATGATTATTATTAATAATAAAATAAATAAATAAAGGTTGTTTCAAATTACAGGAAGACCATTTGCTAAAACTAAAATGTTTAAACTTTTTTGTAAGATTAATGCTGGTAACGAAACATCTTCTTATATATTAGGAATAATTTTATTATAGTTATTAACATCTTTAAAGAGATTTTTATGATACAACACGATTTTCTTTAAACTGGACTTGTATCGGTTCGAAATTGGAACTATGGCAGTTCAATTTTCTTGGAAAAAACTTGATTCGGCTAGCGAACGTCCGACGTACCAGTGTCGAGACAGCATTGCTTTTGCGGATGCGGGACTAGAGTAATCCAACAGAAATAGCTAGTCCCGTTTGCCGCTGGTATCGCAGGAGTTCGGAAGAAGCGGGACACGATGCATTCTGGGGGCGAGTGCAGCGGTACCGGTACCCTAACTTTATCTTAAAATTGTATCTTTATACAGTAGTTTATAGAAAACAAAAAATTGTAGTAGATAGAATATTCCTTCGAGAAACAAAATTTATTGATTAAAAACCTACCAAGTGTTTTAATACATATTTAGAAAAATGAATAAGTAAACTGTACAAAATTGACGGGCGTGTCACACTAGGGGACGGGCTCCGTCACAGGGTGGGGTAGCGATTGGCACGGTGAAAGCGAACAGCTGATTGCTTAACCTACAGAAAAATATTTTCTGTCTGCAGTTTTGTGTCAAAATATTAAATAAAAAGTAGTCCAAAGTAAAATAATTTACACTAGAGGAAGATCGTGAAAGTTATAATAATCATGAAGGGAATTTTTAAATCAGATTAGTTGAACAGATATCTGAAGAACTTAGGTTTATTTGATTGTTTTTGTAAAGAACAAAGTAGTTGAAGAAAAATTATTATTATTTATAGTGATGCTTGGCTAATTTTTTCCAATTTCAAACAAATTCAAACAGCCAAAGGAGTTATTATCATAGAAGTTCACCTCATTCCAGAGAACATCGAGGCTTTATCAAATTCTGACATAAAATACAATTAAAATTAAATTTTTTTCTTTGAACTACTTCTGTTTGTATTTTTAACCAAATTGTAAATGTACAGACCAAAAAAATAAACACTAAAATAATTAAAAATATATATTTTACACGTATAAAATCTAATTCACAAACCGTTAATTTACATCAACCCATCCTACTATTATGATTTACAGGTTATGTTTTTCAGCTTCTGCTTCGGAAAACGAAGCGGCGTTGGCTGCTTGGTCGTTCTGTGCGCCGGTCACCGTACACCCTCACTGCCGGAGCCTGCCACATTTTATGTTTTTTTTTAATCAATTGCTTATATTTTTAGAACATTAAATAACAAAAAAACAAAATATCCCTTGAAGTTGGAGATATAAGCTTTCGAATTAGCCCGGTTTGAACGTCATACGAGATTTTGTGTGTTTTTACAAGTACAGTAAAATAAGAAAAAAATCTTTTTTTTCTGCTCCATTCTGCATTCCATCGATAATATCTTTTCTAATAATCATTATTATATTAAATATCTGGGGTGCCGGAAATAACTGCCTACCGGTTATCGCCCCACTCGTCCCTACTTTCTAGACCCGAACGTTCCCGAGCTCCACCGACTGCGCTTCGATAAATGCGTGCGTGATACTGTTGTTGATCACGGTATTTGGTACCCCTCTGCACCCGGATTTTTTTCTGTGTGTGCCTGGCTGACTTGTGTCCGCGTCTTCAGTTCCTTCTTTAAAACTTCACTACACTCGTCTTTTCACACATTTCTTTCACCTCTTATTTCCCTTATTTTCTCCTCGAACTTTTTTCCAGGTTTAGGACTGGCAGCTTTCTGTACTATAACGCTTTATACTTTTGAATTTGGCGTTTTTTTTCTCAATAATAAACAACCAATAATATTAAGTTAACAAGTCAAGATAGAAAAAAGCTGGCAAATTAAATAAATACACAAATTACACACATTTCCTGTTAAATAATCTATTTCTTTCACTTTGAGCTAAAATTGAAGGTCGGTAAAATATTAAAAATAGCTATTAAAGGAATAAAAAATAATATTAACATAACTTGCTATTTTCAGTATGTTGAAGCCGAAAGCACAAAATCGCCTTCAAATTTTTGTGAAGATTTATGAACCCAAATACTCTTTCAAATATGTCCTTCAAATTCTTTATTTAAATATAAATTTCTAAATGACAGGCTAGGCGCTTTTACTGTCCTTCAAGGCCACCGAAACTTTCCTTCATTTTCGAAAACTTGAGAATTTGGGATTATCCCAAACATCTGTAGTCTAAGCTATATAACGATTTCTATGTATTGTTTGTTTAACCTAGCTTTCGTCGACACTTAATTGTATAGCCTATAACCGATCCTTGCTAGTCCTTCGACTGATTCACACCTTCTACCTGAAACAACTGCATTTTCCAACACCCCCTTCCTCAAAATTTAGCCCATCTCCCTACATATCGTACCGTGTACCTTTCGTTTCTTCTTCAGTCAAGATTAGAAATTCGTAACGAAAACATCTCTTGTAAAAACTGTAATCACTCGCGCAAGCGAATCTTTTAACCATCTAATAACCTCAATAAATTGGGAATTCCTTTACATTCATCGTGTTCTTTACTCGATTATCAATATCAATTCTTGTTTTAATATTCAAGGAGTGATCATTAAGGCATTAAATCGAATATTTGCGTTAATAATGATCCGCAACGTGAACATGGTCCTTCGAGAAAGGATATCAGCTTAACGAAAGGATTTAAATTCATCGTTTGGCAACTAACTTGTAGATATTTCACAAGGAAAATATCTAAACGATCCGAACGCGAGTGATTAAGTAATGAAAAGCAAAAAAGAAACACTTTTTTATATCGTTTGTACCTTATCATGCGTATTTGAATTCCACTACCTCAGTTGCTAAATACAATTCCAATTTCGAAAAATGAATCCACAAGACGAAGCCCAATTCAACAAGCTCGTCCAATCACGTGCCCCATTAAAAAAAATAACAGGCTTAAAAAATTACTTGAATCGACCTCTTACATAGCAAACTAGGGGCGAACTAATCAAGAAATGCAAAGGTCTTAAGGGAACACGCGATAAATTTGAGGTAATTCAATCACAAATAGAAGCTTTAGTTACTGACGAAGATTTTGAGAAGGAACAACTTGAGAGAAAAAACTTTGACGAAGAACTTTGTTTTGCACTAGCAAAGGCTAAGGCATATATTAATAACGATCAAATTACTATTTTGTCCGATCAATCCGCAAACCTATCAAATAGCCCGAATCATTCTTATCTGAGTAGTTCAAATATTCAGAATCCGAATTTTCAAGATAATTAGAGAATAACAATGTTCAGTCAACTTTTTCTTTAATTTAACTTAACGTCTACTCCTACTTCGGGTACTTTAGAGTTTTCGATTCATTCTGTCCCAAGTGGTTCGAACACTCAGAGTAATAATACTCAAAATAATTCAGAAATAAATTAAGCATCCGGAGTTCAATCAAACGCAAACGCAAATCACTTACCTGCACAAGCATCGCTTTTAGATATCAATTTGATAAATATCGGAAGCGAATCAAACTGTAGAATACCCCGAGCAGACTTGTCTAAATTTGAAGGGTCATACAAAAGATGGCTTGGATTTCGCGACACCTTTAAATCGGCTATACACAATAGCAACAAATTTTCTAAATCCGAAAAGTTGATGTATCTGCGATCGTGTCTGCAGGGCAAGGCAGCAGAAAAAAATGATAAATAGTTAACAACTACCATGGCAGATTATCAAGTAGCTTGGTCCAGTTTAGAGAATTATCCTACTGTCATAATGCGTCAGCCTCCGCTCTAGGAGAGATTCTCGATAATGCGACCAAACATTATCGTGCCCTTGAATCGTTAAACAAACCATTTTTAGAATCGTTCCCGATTTACCTCTTAGTCTCTAAATTCTAGCATCAATCAAATCTCTCAAAAAATGAGCGAATTGTTAGATTTTTTGCACTCTCGTAGAAAAATACTCGAAACATATTAACCCAACAAAAGTGAAAAAGCGGATCAGCATGACAAGAACAAGAATCGACGAACGCACGCGAATAACTAAAATCACAATTCTCATTCATATGTGACTTAATATTAGGCCTTCTGTCATTTATGCAAGGGTTCTCATTATACTCAATATCACGAAAGTTAGTAGACTTGAGCGTCTCCGAACGAATAAATATTGTTTAAAAAGCAAATTCATGTTTCAACAGTCTTAAATCAAATCATCGCGTGGAAGATTGTAAATCAGATCACTGTAAAAATTGTAGTAACAAACAACAAGCCCTCTCAATCGACACACGTGAACACATTCTATTCGAAAAACGAACATAAAGGTGAAAGTCTTTTGACAACTGCGGTCGTTGAGATAGAGGATTGAAACGCAACTTATAGCAAATGTAGATTTCTTCTTGATGCTTGCTCTCAGCTACATTTCTTGACGACTAGAATGGTAAAGCTAGGGCTTCCCAGGCAGGATGCTCATATTCCTTTAGGTGCCGGAAACTCACTATCCTCATGTATTAAATACATGACACAAACGAAAGTCAAATCGCGATTAAATAATTTCTCTTTAAATCTCGAATTCTTGGTAGTAGATGAAGATAACGAGCTATTGCCTTCAAGACCTGTAAGTAAACTGGATTTTAATATTTCGAACAATGTTAAACTAAATGACCCATCTTTCAATAACCCAGGTTCAGTGGACGGTATCATTGGAGCTGAGTTCTTTGTTCAACTCTTGAAATAAGGTGAAATCAAGATTCCTGTCCAGAATATCTTCTTACAAAATACCGTTTGTAGATGGGTTATAGCTGACAAAATGCTCGCCGCAAGCCCAGTATGAAATTCCTCCTGTCATCTTATCACAATGTCGTTAAATAGTGAATTAGAAAAATTCTGGACTGTAGAAAATGGCCCTAAAAAGAAAATCTTGTCGGTAGAATAAAACGATCGCGAAACTCATTATGAGAAGCACACTACTCGAGACGTAGTAAGCGGAAAGTACTGTGTCAACATCCTTTCAGAGATAATGTAGGCTTGATAGGAGAGTCGTACTCAAATGTGCTGAAACGATTTTATTCCCTTGAACGAACTTTGATCAAAAAACCAGAAATTAAAAATCTTTACATTGAAAACCTTAAAATCTATCAAACTGTAGGGTAGCTTAAACTTAAAATGTATTATTTAGGAAATAGTAAAAAGTAGGCAAATACTTCGAAAGCGGAAGCACGCAATAAAACAGTTTAGCGGATTTAGCCATCTGGTAAACAGGCCC
>JAAAKG020146614.1:0-10631 GCA_010014905.2 Druon quercuslanigerum
GATGTAGGGTAATTCTACCTTAGCTAAGGAGGAATTGAAAGGTGAAGGGCTTGGTTGAGAGGGTTCAGAAGATCTCCTAGGTTGTAATTTCCGTGGTTGTATCTCTAATCTCCTGTTAGGCGATGTACCTTCGTCCTTGGGGGTTAAGTACAACTTGGGGGTGTCTAGGAATGGTGTAGATCTGGCCCCTGGCGTTATTGCCTGTTCGGAATATGAGTTGGCCCCCAAGACGTACGATCGAAATTTTATAAGAGCTATACTATCGCTAAAAGCTCTTTTTCAGTCGCGTAATATGATAATTCTGATCCCTTCATTGTTCTGCTGGCAAATCATATAGGTAGATGTTTCTCCTCTTTGTTTGTCTGATAGAGTACAGTTCCAACTGTAACATTGCTAGCATCCGTTTGCAAATAAAACGGTTTGTTTGTTTCTGGATATGTGAGGATGACGAACTTTCAAAAAAGCTCTTTAACTTTTCGAAAAGCATCTTTCTCTTCTAATCGCCTAATCCTGAATTTTTTAACATTTCTGGGCGTCGGAAATTCAAGAATTACTTTGATTTTTTTTCGATCTGGTTTGATCCCTAGTGGGGATAAAAAAATGTCCCAAAAATGTGACTTTAGGTCTGAAGAAATGAGATTTCCCTAAATTTAATGTTACGTTGTTATTTTGCAGCCGCTGGAAGAGAAGCTCTAAGTGTTGCAAGTGCTGAGAGACGCTTTGTGAAGTACATAGCATGTCGTCGATAAACATTATAACAAATTCTCCTATTCCTCTTAATACTAGGTCTAATGCCCTAACAAATGCGGCCGTGCTTGTTTTTAAACCGAATGGAGTAACACAGAACCCGTAGCACATTTATTCATGTAGGAAAGCCGTATATGTCATCGATTCGGCGGTTAACGGAATTTGCCGAAAACTACTGACTAAGTCCTGACATTACTTGGATTATAACAATCTCTTCTATAAATGCCGTTTTCTACCGCACCACTCGAGTATTTTAGATTAGCATTTCTTCCACCGATATTATTTAAACTGTTGGCGTTGTTGGACTAATTAATTTTTTTTATTCCCAATTTCGTGTCTGATCACCGGATCCATTAAATTCCGATTCTCTGTCATTATAACTACGGTCATATCGATCTTCATATCCGCGGCCTTGATAGATTTGACCTCTCCTGTTATATTTTTCCCGATATCGTCTACTATCAAGCCCTGGATTGCGATTACCAAAATGTCCTTGTTTTTGATAACTTTTGTTACGATTCTTCTGATAGTCCCAATCATCATATCCGCAGTCATTATTTTTGTAACCATGCTCTTGAGAAAATCGATTATTTTGACTAAAACTATCCAGAGGTCGTCCATTATCTAAATTTTCTCTCCTGCGATCATCTCTGAAATTAGGATTCCGATTCCCATAGAAATTTCCGCGATTTTTCATTCTAATATTTCTACCATGATGATAATTGTTGTGATTATTTCCATGATAATCCTGATTTCTACTATAATTATTTTGATCATACGCTGAATTTTCTCGCGGGGAGTAATGTTTTTCATAATTTAGGGGCTCTGCTTGGTCCAATGACTCCAAAAGTTCTACGAACTCTTCACAACTTTTTATGTTATGTATCAAAAATGCTGCTCTAACTTCCTCATTGAAGTGCCTAGATAAGCTACTTAGAATTTCATACTCAGATGGTGGTGTGATTATCGCGTTGTTCATAATTTTAATGGAAAACTCTAAACTAGTAAGTCTTCCTTCTCTATAAAATCCGTATTGAAGGTCCTTGCCGATTTTAAATCTAATGTCGTTCCAGAAATTTTTTATAAATTTGTTACGGAAGGTAAATTCATCATCATCTATCTCTTACCAGATCCCACCACTCTCTGGCATTTTCTTCCAACCATGATCTTATCAAAAAGGGAAAATCGCGCCTTCTGACATCGACAGACCTGAAATACTGTTCAAAATTTCGCAAAAACCTCATCGGTCTATCAAGTGTATCGCCTGAAAATTTAGTTATCGGATAATGTTTTCGCCATGGAGCTCACACATTTGTGGCATCCGTACCTCGATCGATTCGAGCTTCTATTGTGTAATGCAAATCTTCTAAATCTTGTAGTTTCTTTTTATTTTTTATATTGGAGACTAAAAATTACGCATGATTTATATGTATTTGCTCTCTTATTTCTAATTGGTTCTTACTATTTAGTTCGCGGTTCCTTTTAAAAGCTATAGCCACTTTATTATGGTTATCTACTGTTTGAGTAATCTCAGTTTGCAGTTTTTAAAATACTCGCCATGATTGGATCGATGTCTAAATTATCATAGTATCTTTCTATTTCAGATAAATTTAAATCGTCCCTATTTATCAATAAATCAGTCGCATTGATTAATGGTTGCACGTTTGATCCAGCATGATCATCTAAACTTTGTTCATCTTCATTTATTTTCGTTGAGTCCTCTCTATCTGACTCATTCTATAACTCTTCAAATTGATTTGTAGCATCTAACACGTTTGCTAAAAGCGATTTAGATAATTTAATTAAGGCTAGTTGAACCTCTTTGGGATTTTCCTCATCCTTATTGTTTTTATCATCTATTTTGACTAATTTATTTTATCTTACAATAAATTTTAATTAAAAGCTTATTGTCTAAGGGTAAGACAATGTTAATTTATTTTCTCCTGAGTTAGATTTTCGGTTTAATGAATCGATTCTATCTTAATATTTTACCGTAGAATTTTAATTATTAATAGTATAATATAATTCTCCAATTAATGATGAATTATCATTAATTATTTTGATAGCTTTATTCAAAAGATTATTATTGTGATGTAAACCGATTAAATATTATGACCTAGAGTGTTACTTATCATATCGATTTCCTTTTCAGATTTAAAGAGCTATTCGTGTTTCACTACACTATCTTAATTAAGATTATCCGCTGGTAGGTTATGACCTTATGCGGTCTAGTTAACAATGCCACACCTGTGCCGTCTGACAGTAAGTGGCGTCTACGCGTGCCAGTTGTTGTGGAAATTTAAAGGTCGTTCAACGATTAGATCGCGCAAGGATCCAGTTTTCGCAATTCATGTGTCCTTTCAACAACTTCAGGGTCTCACCAGGGGTACCATTTGTAAAATACTTGCTTCTCTTGTTAATTTTTCAACGGTCAATCTCTCGAATTGCTTATTTAGTTTGAACCTTGCAGTATTTGAAAATTCACTTCTTTTATTCAAAGGGTTGATTTGTGGTCAAACACAAACTCCGTTTATTTGTTTCTTGACTTTTCTAAATCCCCTGCAATTCTATTTACTAGTTTGTCTCATTAATTATCGTTCGTAAATGAAAAATCATTTATAAAGCCGACAATCAATGATTTTGCTATGCTCTGTCAAGGCGATCGTTACCAACTATGCCCGTTGGTACCATACCTTTCAGAATTAATAATCTGAAACGAAAGATTGAGTAATTATGAGCTATGAAAAAGTAAACTTTAGGTAAAAGGTGAACTTTATTATCAATCTTAAGAATTTCATTGCTCTCTTCAATTATTTTTTTAGTCCTAAATTGTAAATGAATATCTCAATTATAAATTTCTCTCAGGTAAAACTGTCCATTCTGCTGAAGTCTGTGATTTAGTACAATATTCAGTCCCCATATTGACTTAGCAATTTTTAACCATATTAAATCTTAATTTTTAAATTGTAGGATTCTCTGGAGTGGGCTCAGAATTGACGACTACTTTCACTATTTGTTCACCAATCTTGCAACCCCTCTAGCGTTCTCTTTTTATTTTTATTCTGGCTTTGTCTTGGAAAACTATTAAGGGAAAGACAATCAAAATAGAATAATTTCTCGGGAAAACTATATTTTCCATTCAGAAAAATGAAAAGAACGTCTCAATAAATTTTTACAGATTTGTAACCGAATTACTTTGTAACACTTTATCTGCCAACTCACTTTGTCGGCTCAGAATTAAACACAATTAAACTGTCATTCTGGGAGTATTTTAACCTCCATAGACCGTTCAACCGTGAATCACTGATAATGATGCAATTTCATAATTCAGAAATTGATTCATTTATGAAAACTTTTAAGCTATCTTGGATCGGTACCACTTTACATATTCGAATTCACCTCAATTCCAAAGGATAGGTTTCTGAGCTCCCAAATTAATAACAAATTAAAAACAAACCGTCACCTCCCAACTTGAGAGAATCAAAAAGGTCCATAGGACTTCTTCCGTGAATGGTATGAAACATGCTCTGACTCATCACAAAATGAAAGGTTAGGTTTACAAGCTCTCAAATGGTTAATGGGTTTAAAACCAACTGTCTCCTTGCATCTTGAAAAAATCAGAAGCGTTCATTAAGTTTCTTTTTCCTTTTTTTTGTCCAAGTTGAGTGGACAGAATTTTTCTTTTTAACGCAGAAATTCTTTTTTTTTTCTTTTAACTTCACAACTCTGATTAGCTTTTGTTCTTATTGATACACTTTCACATCGGCAGTTATAAAAGCTAGAATTTAAGTATTCTAAAACCAACCCAAGTAATATTCACAAGGTTTATGAAGTTCGCAAAACGGACGACGTCCAGCCTTCAAGCTCGTCGAGCTCTGAGACAATTTTTCGACGCTTTTCGCTTCGCTCACTGTGCTTTCGGATCCGTCAGTCCCAATTATCCCCTCTTCCTGGTTCCACTGCGCCCACAATCATCGATCGGTTAAATTTTCCTATTCGCATATACATAACTTCTTAAATATTTTGATTAATGTTCTGATTAATTTAAATTACCCTAAGATTTTTCTAAGGGACTAAAACCACCTGTTTCAGCATGAAGCTGTAATCATTAAGTTTTTCTCGAACTCACACAAAAATAAATTCATTTATTTTAAAAACCAAAAGGCAAAAAGACGAATTTTCTACAAAAGAGATGATTTCTCAACAAAAAAGTCCATCATCAACCAAACTGTTGAATTTTCCACGAAAATAGTTGAATTTTTAAACAAAAAATGCGATTTTTATCAACATTGTTAAATTTCTAACCACATAATCCAATTTTTTAACAAACAAAATTTTCAGCTAAAAATATAATAATACACTTTTCAATGAAAAATAGATTGATTTTCTTATTCGGTTATTCTTTTAATCATTAAGTTCGCATTAAGGTAGTTAAAAGTCAGATATATGAAAAATTATCTTTTTCTATAATTTTAAGAATCAAATTATTAAAACGGTTTGTATAACCATTATTATTTCATTAATTTAATCAACCGCTTACTATTACTTTACATAATAATTAGTATTTAATGTAATACAAAGCGGGCGAGAAGCAAAAGATATACGTCACTGACTAACAGTGCGAATTCCTATGCGAAAGGGTTACATATATCACTGATATCATTCATTGAATCAGGTGCGGTTTCGTGCGCAACCACCTCGAAAGTGTGGATCGAAGAGTCCTCGAGAACAGGACTGCTATGATCGCTGGGATACAAACGATAAGCAGTCGACGCCTATCACTTCAGAGAGTGACAAATTTGGCGTTCGGCCAAAGCTGACGTGAGCAGACTACGAATCCTTGCAAGGACATGCAAAGAGAATGACGGATGCCATGATTTTAAAATGACTCTAATTAGACTAGAGTACTCCTCTTGCCGAATTATCTCTCACCCTCCTCGTAGGAATATTCCAATTGCTAGTCTGACCTGTCCATGCTGCAAATGGTGAAAGTGATGCGAGTCTAAGTTTTGGCCCTAACAATGATCATCAATTTACAATTAGTGACACTTCTTTAAAAGGTTATCTTTTAGATCACTCACACATTTTCATGGGAATTCACATAATCGATGCCTGAGATATTAAACTTTTCACCCGCCTTTTTAGAAACCTCCAATAAGTGCAAAGGAGAGGTTTTTTTGTCCTAAAGGATTGCAAAGGAAAGATTAAATAGTTCTTTTTTTTGTAAGGCAAATTATGAAAAATCAAGACCTGCAATTAATAGGAAAGCAGGACGATATTCTGTTGGAAATTATTGCACACTAAATTGCACAGAATAGACGACTGTTTGTAGAGTCAAAATTGATTTGAAAGAAACATCCATTCCCATGAAAAGGGTAATTATAACAGGTAACTAGATTAATAAAACCGCGAAAACATAAAAAATCCTGATAATCAAAAATAAAATGCACATGCAAATCTGTGCTTGCTTGTGTGGAGCCACATACGTAGATGAAAGTAGTCTATTAGTTAAAGAAGTAAAAAGACGAAATAAAGAACGTAGATCGTAAAAAAGCGAGCTTCAATTTAATGTCAATTGGGAACCTCAAGTAGTAGATAAGATCTCTTTTTATATTTTCATATCAAACAAATTAGTTAGTTTCAGGATCACAGTCCTCCCAGAATTGGTATCGACGTGCATACTTGGTACCAATTTTCTGAACAGGGCATATTCAATTATCGCGCGATCCAAAGACTTTTGATTTAAGCTTAAGCGAAGGAAAGTACGGTACAGTTAATTACTAAAAGTAAAAGTAAAATAAGTAAGGAGAAAACTATCTCTGGTATTCAGGAGCGTAATTTGAATGCTCACAATTACTTTGGGTGTGGTTTAAAAAGAGTACTTCTGGGTGGGACCCAGTAGTTGATAAAAGAGAAAAGATTGGCAATTGATCGAAAATCAAAAACGCGAAAAGTAAATCTAAATTAGAATTAAAAGCAGGAAATCTGCATAATTAATTATTTTAATTACTCGAGTGTGAATGAAACTCGTTAACCTTGGTCAATAAAAACAGATTAGCAAGGCTAATGAATTCCATTTACAAATAAACAAAATCTAATTACATTCTAATTACACATGATCGCCTTTAACAAGAAATGTAAATATCATCGCAGACCACTAAAATAGAGTTTATTCAAAAAAATCCTCAAACAAAGGAAAATACAGAAATAAAATTATTTGAAGCGGTAGTGGAGAGTGATGAAAATACATTGATCGACAATTCAAACGATAGATCCATGTGTAAAAACTCTAAAGCACACTGCGATTTGCGACTGAACCAAGACAATGCAGAAACTCCTGGTGGATCGAAGGATAACAACCAAAACAAACTATCTCTCAACGAAGAGAGATAAATCGATCGTAATTAACAATCGGGAATAAACCGCAGAGACTAATAGCCTGGTTAAGTAGCTAGCCTAGTTAAGTAATTATTCGTTTCCGAAATTTTCTGGTAGGGAAGGCGAGCGTCCTATGAGGTTTCTAAAGGATTTTGAATTATATATAAAAGCAAAAGACGTTCGAAAAATTTATTTTAAATTTTCAATGTAATCTTTTTTGGCAGGTAGGGCTGGAAAATGGCAGAATATGATCCGGGAAGATAATACATATGATCCACAAATCTTTAGAGAAAAATTCATTAAGAAATTTTCGAACGATGACATCACATTTGAAATAGGAAAAGATTTGCAATACGGCTATTATTTACCGGAAAATTTTTCAAGCGCAGGATATGCGACCTGAATGATAAACACCGCAAAAGATCTAATTTCACTATTCTCGCAAAGTTTTTCCATGAGAACGTATCCAGTTCCGATGTTTCTTAGAAATGAAATGAAAGATAAAATAGAAAAACTGCTCGAGTTAGGGATTATCCAACGCTTATATAGTGCATACGTAAACCCATTGGTATTAACGACGAAAAAGGATGGATCGATCCGAATATGTTTAGACGCACGTGAATTAAACGAACTAACGACTTACGATTACGAATATGGGATCGGAGATTTTGTGACCTTTAACGACGATATGCTATGAACATAGCAGAACATCGATCAACAATTAAATCATCTGTAACTACTATTTCAACGTTTTCAAGATCATAATTTCACGGTCAATTTTGAAAAATCTCACATTTTTCGTCCAGAATTAAAATTTTAACATCGCATTCTGACACTCTTGGGACTAAAACCTGACCCCAAAGAAAATTTAAGTAATTCATAAGTTTCCTACGCCTAGGAATTTGCAAAAGTTGCAGGGATTTTTTAGGCTTATCAAATATTACACTAAATTTACAAAAAAGCATGCAAAAGAAATTACCGGAACTATTAAGAGGTAGTAGAAAATGAGCATGGAATTCGGAAAAAGAAAAGGCATTTAAAAAGCTAAAGGAGTATTTTGTGAATTTATTTTTCTTATATATCCAGACCTGGGGAAGCCGTTTTGTCTACAAACGGACGACAGTGACGTACACTGTAAGAAATAATCGTAATTTTTCCATACGATAGTATGGAACTTTTTCCATGCTTTTTAATATCCCATAAAAGTATGGAGATTTTCCATAGTTTGATTGAAGATTTTCCATACGCTTCCAAGAGTTCCATACACTGTTATGGAAAAAGTTCAAGTCAAGAAGCAAACGGCAATGCGCAGTAAAGTGCGCATGCGCTGTAACGATGGTTATTGAAGGAGAACGGAGTGAACCACAATCTAATCATAGCGTCTATGTAACCGAAAAACATCACAAGTGCAGTGTGAGAAAATAGTAGTGAGTTCTGTGTTAAAATAAAGTGCAGTGCTCGAATCAGTAAAAAAGGATAAGCAGTAATACTCATCCCACGGTAAGCGAATTTTGTATGAAAATAATAGTTTTTATATAATTGTGATGTACGCACAACATTAGCGTTACGTCACATCTTCATTCGAAGCTATCCGAAGCACGCTATTTTCTCCTCTACTGTAAATTAATTTTAAATCAATATTAAAATCCATACCAAGAATACTTGAGCATCGTAGATAAAAAACGTACAACCCTTTAAAGTATCTTAATTTTGAGAGCGAGCATTAAAGAAAAGATGAAATTAAATTTTGGAGCCGCATCTTCTCTCGTCCTTGCTTTGATGCTGGCTTTCGAAGGCTCCAAGCGTGCTCCGGATTGTTTGGTTGGAAATTCTTTTTGTTTGTTCATTTAGAATTAATTTGTTTAATCGAAATGTTAATATTGTTAATCATATCATGGAATATTATCTTTCTCAGTTAGAAAATTGTCAGTGTTGAATTTGTTCCATAATTAAAATTCCATGATTTAAAGGTGTTAAATCTACTGCGTCGATAATTTTTTTTGCTAATAATTTCAATTTAATAATCTAATTAAAATTAAACAATTTTAAACGTATGTTTAACCGAAAAAAAATTTTGTAAATCGGAAAACTACCGAGAATTTTTTTCCTCGATTAAAACGGCACCCTGAAATTAGTTTTGTGTAGTAAATTATTTTTTAATGAAGAAATAATTACTTTTTTGATTCGGCTAGATTTAAATTGATTTTTAAAATATTAAGAATTATTGAGTTAAATAAACCTTATCGAGTATAAATTAGAGTATCAAGACATGACTGTATTTTGTTTACAATTTTCGTGTTCGATAATAGCAGTTTAAAAATGAAAAAAATGGCAAAATTAATGTAAATTATAAGTAAAAAAAATTAGTTTTGAAAATATAAAATGATCATGTGTTTTTCTAATTTAAACTAAATGAGTTGTAGGTCACAGATTTTTTAACTTCAAAAAGAATGGTAATCTAGTCAGAAATTCTAGTCAGGAATTTTTTTCATGATTTTCAATTTTACATTCTTACTTGCTACATAAAATAGCATCAAATAATCTAAGATTTACAGATTTACAAATTTTTAGCAACAAATAAGAACGTTTAAAGGTACATATATGTTAATTATAGATATCTTCAAAATTATAAACTTTAATTTAAAATCTACAAAACTGAAAGAAACTTTTTCAAATTTGAAACACAATATCATTATCAAAAAGTTCGAAATGAAATATTCAAAAATTGTTAATTGAATTTTGTTCGAATTATACCGATTTATTTTTTGAATACGGATATATATTCAAATTGCAATATTCATAAATAGCTTCCTAATTTTTCAAGCCTATCTCCAAATTATCTGTGAAGAGCATAAAACAATGTACTTATTAAAAGAACATACCAGAAGTAGGCTAATTTAAGTTTTTAACTATTTTAAGTTTCCTATCTAATAATATATTTAAAGTGAATAAACTATATGATTTCAAATTAAAATCAAAGTAATCTTGTTTTATATTTTCATTTGATTAATTGGCAATGCAATGTTTCTCGCGTGCATGCGGATATTATAAGTATATTTATAAAAATTTAATAAATGAAGTTAACAAAAGATGGAGTTAATAAAATTAAGTTATTCAATCAAAAAATTCATTAAACATAGAAAATGTCTGGGACTAAACATGTTTAGCATTATGGCAACCAACCATATAATGACATGATTCTTCTTCACTATTGAAATAATAAAAAATAAATACATGAATTATACGAAGCATAAAACAAGGTTAAAAGGTTTACAAATACAGCTATTACATTTTCCTAATAATTAAAACAAATCTTATGCCTTTTTAAAGCAAGATATTTAACCCTAGAATGGTTATGGGGGTTCCAGCGTACCCCATTTCAAAGTTCAAAGTACTCTCCTGACTTAGGGTAGGTGCAGGTTGGCCTGCGACCCTAACCATAATTCACTTCAACTATCTGGCAGTCGACCTCGGTCAACAAGCGAGCGCGTTAGTGTTTTTTTGTA
>JAAAKG020146615.1:0-10631 GCA_010014905.2 Druon quercuslanigerum
TGTTCTGCGGGGAGCAGTGTTCTACTAGCGTATCATTCCCAACTATGCTAGGTGTTTTTCAAACGTCTTAGTTACAAAAATGATATCATGGAGGTAGCTAAATGCGTTCGGCCTCATATTGGGCGTAATCACCTTATCTATTAGCCTTTGGAAGGTTACCGGGGAAAAAAGCATCCTGTTGAATTTTGACAGGCCTCTTCCCGGCACCGTGAATACCGTAAAGAGTTGACTGGCCTTTTCTAGCGGTATTTGATTGAAAGCGACGCTTAAGTCTAATTTTGAAATATATGAGAAAGAGGCTAAGCGTCTTTTCCGGAAATTGCGTTTAATTTACTGAAGTCTTAACATAAATAATTCTTTCCCCCAGGTTTGCGAGCCATAACTATGGGTGCATACTATTCACTATAAGATTCGGTTATGATACCCTTCGCTAGCAACCTGTCAACATCTTCATACATTATTTTCTAGACCTTCGGGGAAACTATCCGGTACCTCTCCTTAATTGGGGCATATTCTCCGACGTCAATTTTGTGAGCATAAAGACTTTCCGAGCGCGTGAGAGAAAGGTCATATCGAATTTGCTTTAGCCTTCCAGGCCATTGTCGATTAAAGTATCCACGGGCACCAATTAGATAGTAGCCATCACGTGGATTCTATTGGCTACTTCAGTGGTTTCCACAATTCCAATAATCAGATCTGTTTTTGCCACGCTATCCACTGATTTTTGATCAGTTCTAAATAATCTCTGAGGAGAAGGGGTTTACTTTTGGTAGAATCAACTTATTTTATTTTGTCCCTAGAAAAAGTGCCATCTGGATTATAGTGGACTTGAGCTTCAACTACAATTTAATTGGGCTCAAACGCGCTCACCATGGTATCGTTATCCGAAGACGGCTAAAAATTTATTTAGTCCTCACGCATACTTATTACCTTGTACCTGACCATACCAGTGATCGCCCGAAACGTTGCATCCCTAGGTTCCCTTTCTAGGGGCTGTTGTAGAGGAGTAGTTTCCTGAATAGTCTTTGCTTCAGTCTGGGGAAACTTAACGATATCTAAAAGCCCCATGGGTTCTCCAGAGTCCTTGCTGTCTGCCCGATTGACTGTTTTACGAAGGTTAAAGGGACCTATTCTGGGCCTAGCCGAAGTTTCAATCATGGTCCCTGTAAACTGAGAGGCAGAAGAGTCCGCACTTACTGCTTCTCTATAACATTTTCCGAACACTTCGAACAATCCCTACTGGTAAAGCCTAACGTTTAACACCTGTAACAACGAAGCCTTCTGGGGGCTGCACAACCTTTTCTATAGTGTCCAGGCTTGTCACAATTAAAACAGATTACCTCGCTAATATTTCTGAACGGCGACTCGTTCTTATTATTATTATCAGCTTATCAATCTTATCAATGTTCCATCTTTGGTTAGTCTCGATACTCATCACACAAAATTTTCCTTTTTTTTTTAACGACGCGAAAGGTAATTGTTTATTCGCTTTGGAAGTCGATTCTGGCTTATACGCGAATTCTTTAAGGAAGGAGTTCTCGGGAGCAGTTGGAACCTTGTATTCTTTGATATAAACATTCCATTTTTTCCCCAACTTCTCCCGAGACGAGTAAGTTCTCTAAAAGATGTATATTTTGATCGGCAAGTGACTCCGTCATAATTAGGTCGTAAACCCCTGTGACCCCAATCTAACTGGTCAACTGCTGGGACTTCGTTTTCAAGCAAATTTATAAGGCTTTGTATATTTGTTATGTAGTCATTTATTGACTCGTCTTCACCTTGGGTCCTAGCCTGGATTTTCTCTGTTTTCTCTTCTTTCATGGTCCTCATCGTCCATATGAGATCTAAACTCTTTCTGAAAGTTTCGCCAGCTATTACATTCTTTTTCATGATTTTTTGACCACTTAGAAGGTATCCCTTGTAATGGTACAGGCATGGCTAACAACAATTCCTTGTCCAAAACTCTGGTGAGTTTTCTACAATCTTCGATTTTCTTCGACAAGTCTCTATTCCCATAACTATTACTATTTATTATCCTGTTGCTCTAAATTGTATCTCTGTCCGAAGAATGATCGTAGGTAATAATTTCCTTATAGACTAAGTTATTTTTTTGAAGTTTTTTATGTGAGAGGTGTGCGACTAAATCGTCTCATCATGCTTCTGTTAAGTCATAGGCTATTCTTGCTAACACTTTCCTGTCTATTAAATTCACTTTCTCATTCGGATTCAGAGGTGTTACTGAATAATCTATAAGGTTTCGTTTGGGACCTATCAACTCTCGTTGATGTTCTTGTTTTCCAGTACAGTGAAAGGATTCGGTAGCCCAAAATTTTGAGCATAGCTAAAAGATATGTTAGTTGAGTTTAACTGTGGAAAAAGTATTGGTTTAAGACGAGGAGTGGAAACTGTGCCCAAAGAACCGACGGACGTAGTATTAGTAATACACGCGGTTGTTTCGTTTCCTGATAATGCTGCAGTTACTGTGATACTGTAATACGCTGCAGTAGGTTAAAAATGGAAACAAGTTGAATATTTTCGAAAAAAAATAACTTTGTAGCATTACTCACAGCTAAGATAATATTATCATAAATAAACATCTGTTATTTAAGCAATATTTTTGTTCCAGTTAATCCATAATGGTCACGCTCTAACTGAAAATTTTAATAATGAATTTACAAATTTAAAAAATCCGAGACGTTTTATTCAGCTTCTGAGAGAAAATTTAAAAAAAAATAATAATAAATTGTTTAAAAAATTTATGTAAATATCTATTTATTTTTAAATGTATCGATTTATGTATTAAAAGCAAATTGTGTTAAAAGGAGGTATACAGATCATAATTCAAAACGAAAAAAAAATGTATAATTCAAAAAAGAAAATATAAGTTTGATTTGGAGAAGATCTACAATATATTATTTAAGCAATCAAATATACTAATTGGGAAAAAAATGAATAAAATATAATAATAATCAACATTCTCATCGGATACAATCAAAGCGTAAACATATAAACACCATTTCACTTTCATGAATGAGTGTTTAAGAACATCAAATTATAAAATTATTTAAATTTTTATTACAATATAATTGATTGAAACCACCCCTAAATGTTTAAACCTATCTGTACCCAAAATAGTAAAAAAATCTTTACCAAAAAAAGTAGTAAAAATAGCCCTTATTAAGTTTACAAACTGAGATTTGTAAACTTAATAAGGAACTTAATTGTGACAAAATCAAAAGTTTTAAACATTCTTTAAAGATAAAATTATTTAAAATAGTACTGGATTGCACAAATTTAAAAAATATTTTGTAAAATCTTTACAATCTTTCATGATTCCCTTAACGTTTTTAACTCTATTTAAAAATTCTTGAAATATTTTGAAATCCTCTAAATTATTTCCAATTCTTTAAAATGTTTTGGAATAGCTCTAAACTATTGAAATACCTTTAATATTCCTTGCAAATTTTTTTAATTTCCTAAAATCCCAAAAATCTTACACAATTCCTTCAAAATTTTGAAATTTGTCAAAAATATCTTGCAATTCCTAAAAATAAACAAAAATGTTTTTAAACCTTTGAAATCTTTTAAAATTTTGATATTAATAATAATAGTAAACAAATTGTACATTTTTTTATAGAAATAAGTTTAATCAGGGTCATTCGTCTTTTCCGAAAAATTTATTAATGATGTTCAATTGCGTAAAAGTAAAGATACAGAGTGAATGTTCTAGAAATCATTTATTCAAGCCAATACAATAGCAATATGATGAGGAAATTTTTTATCTCAATATGTAAATATTCGACGCTTATACAATGATATCATAATCCTTCTATTCATCCACTTTAACATTAAAAGTAGGAATAAGTTTTGTACATAGAAAGCGAGAAAATTAGAGAAACATTTAGTTCTACAGTTACGCTGATTAAAAGTGCAATGCGATTTTTAATCTTTGTCTTTTTGTGCTACTTTTTTTATAATTGTACCCAGGCTAGTAGTCTTAATGCTGGCCAAATGAATTCTGATACTAGTGGCACTAGTGGGGGTCTTCGACCTATTAATATAGAACGTGAACAACTGAAACTACAACTAGAATTCGTACAAGAAGAAATAAAACAAATACGAAAACAAATAATTAAAGATATGGACCAACAAAAGATGGAAAGAAACAACAAATTAACTATGACAATAGGCCAAGCTAAAAGTAAGTTTAAGGACATGATTATTTCATGAATAACATACTTAGTTTCTCCTCGTCTCGAAATTCGGGATTATTAGGCAAACATTTTTTCATATTTTCCCCCATTTTATAGAGACGAATATACACTAGGGTGGTCAGAAAAAATTTTCTCTGAATTTTAATGGGAAAATACCAGAAATTTGTTCGAATCCATACAGAAATAAATGCTTTTTTTTTTAAATTATATTTGGAAATAGCATGAGCCCCATGAAGTTTGACACGTATTTCTCATAAGAAAAAAATACGTTTTTGGAAATCTTATTCAGAATCCTCAATATTATAAATCAAGTTAAAACTTAAAATTTTTCTTCACTCTAAAAAACCCCATAAGTGAAAAAATGTGATTTTTTTAAATTAAATTTTTGCTGGCACATAAAAGACCATTTCATTTCTAGTTGCTCGAAAGTCAAAAGTTGTCTCCTACCGTACGCAAAAAATGGTGTTTGAATGACTTTAAGGCAGTTATCCAAAAACCACCGAAATGTGGTGATAAGGGGGGGTATAAATTTCAAATATATTTTTTCATCTAATAAGTACCGTTGCATCTTTTTAGAATGCTCGGACGAATCAAATAATTTATAAAGCTCCTTAAGCTCACGACTAGCGCCCGAGAAATTTTTTTCGTTATTGTAGTGAATAGTTCTGGATATTCCTGTTCTGGAAAAAAGTCTTTCCAGACTACGGATGACAGCTTTAGTTGTCAGAGAACGGAACAGTTCGAGATGTACAGGCTTCGTGGCCATGCATGTATAAACTTCGACAAAGGATTTAATCCTTTTACGATTTTAGAAGGCCTTTTCCTTAATGTAGAATGGGCCACAAAAATCCACACCTACATTGAGGAAAGGTCTTGAAAAAGAAACGCGTTTCAGTGGAAGATTACCCATGATGTAATTTGCACCGCAAGGTTTGACGCGAAAGCAACGAATGCACTGGTGGATTATTTTTCGCGTGACTTTACGTGGGTCAAGCGGCCAATACTTTTCGCAAACTGAATACCCTGTCGCCTGCGCTTCAGCGTGATCGAGCTTAAAGTGCTCCTCGCGGATGATAAGGCGAGTAATTAAATGATTAGACGTTAATAAAATCGGGTGCTTTTGTTCGACTGACAGTTCCGAATACACAAGTCTAGTGCCAACCTTAAGAATTTTCTCATTGTCCAAAATTGAATTTAACAGAGTCAAATAGCTGCGCTTGTCTATTTTTTATCACATTTTAAGAGGTAGATTTCCTTGGAAAATTCAGCAGACTAGGTGAGCTGAATTATTAACCTATTCAAAGCCTGCAATTCAGATTTCTTGAAATTACCGATAAATTTCTTATTTCTGTTACTTATGTTGTAAACAAACCGACGGATATAAGCGACTATTCGCTGAAGTTTCGATAACGAGCTGTATCGTTCGAGAAGATCATTTTGGCTGATTTCTGGTTTCATGAAAATTGGTGCGACGAAAACTTCGCACCTACTTGATAATTTTTTTACGTTAAGTGATCTCTCAGGCCAAAATTTGTCTTCCTGTCAGAGACACAGAGGCCCATTTTGCAAAATGCGAGATTCTAAGAAATTTTGCCGAGTTTGGCCTTGGGATACGAGATCCGCGGGATTGTCTTGCGAAGGCACGTGCCTCCATTCACAAGAGGGGGCAAGCCTCTGAATTTCTGCGATTCTATTTGATTCGAAGATTGGTAGCTTGCTCGGTTGACACCTTATCCAATCAAGCTTAATTGTGAAATCTGACCAAAGATAAACTTTTTCGAAATTTGTTTGAAGAGCTTTTACAGTAGATTTGTACAATCGAGAAAGCACAACTCTGAGCGGATCAGTTGATCGTAAGTAAATGCAAGCTCCATACGCCTTTTGACCGGCGCTGTAGAAACCGTGCATTTGAACCATACAAGAATTGTGAGCAATTATAAGGCGATTGAAATTAATTTCACTTTAATTCCGTCCACATTTTTTGAATGCAAAGTGGGACTGGTTTATCCCAAGACACTCCAGCCTTCATTATAGCAGCCGAATTATTATTTTGGCTTTAACTATGAGTGGACCCAGCAAGCCTAAAGGATCAAATAATTTCGCGACTTGTAAAAGAATCTACCGTTTTGTTATTTGTTGCGAACAGTCCGAACAAATTAACCAAATGGAAAATTAAATCGTCGCGAGAATTCCACCGCATGCATAGTGTTTTAACCGTGGAATTATGATCAAGGGACATATGCGTACTAGAGTAATTAATTGCGCATTCTGGAAAGAGCAAGGGATCATTCGAGGCCCAGTTTCGAAGGGGGAAACCTCCCATTTGCAAAAGTTGCATGAGGTCATCACGAAGAAAGGCGCTTCCTCTTGCATATTGGTACCAGTCAGGAGATCATCAACATAAAAATCTGTTTTTAGCATTAAGTTTTCAATCAGGTGATGTACTCCTTCATCGTCAGCTAACTGGTGTAGCGCGCGAATAGCGAGAAATGAAGCACAAGAGGTACCGTAAGTGATGATATTTAAAGTTTATGGTTCAACAGGATTATTTTGGTAATCTCGGAATAGAATTATTTGATAAGTAGCATCCTCAAGATGCACTAAAACCTTCCGGTATATTTTCTCTACATCGGCAATGAGAACGAACCGATGTGAACGAAAGCGAGTAAGCAAAGCGAACAGATCTTCCTAAAGAGTGGGACCAATCATTAACGAATTATTTAACGATGTGCCAAACGAAGACTTCGCAGAGCCATCGAATACTACACGAATTTTTGTTGTCAGGCTGTCTTTTTTATTACGGCAGGATGGGGGAGGTAAAACCCGTGTTCCGCGATTTTTTTTATTCAATTAGCGACATCTGAACTAATGATTTATATTCTGCTAGAAAGTTTCTGTATTCATTTTTTTAAGATTCAATTTTTACAAAACGATTTTTCAAATCATTAAATCGACGAGTAGCTGTGAGAAGAGATTCTCCGAGTTTTCTCTTGTTTCTATTAAAGGGCAATTTTATGATATATCTACCGTCGGTATTACGCTGTGTATTGTATTTAAAATGCGCTTCGCAAGACGCTTCTTCTGCGGAAAGTATCTTTGAAGCATGAATTTCTTCTATTTCCCAGAATCGAGTTAGGTTTGCATCGCGAGGCGTCGAGCGTATCGTGAGATGTCACTGCACGTTACCGATGAAGGGCAAAGGATTACTTATTTCTCCGGCCATGATCCAACCGAGTTTAGTCTTTTGAAGCACAGCTTGAGGATGAATTTTCACAGACTTTTGGCCGATGCTCAAAAGTCTATAAAATACTTTAACGTCGATAAGAATATCAGTGTGAGCTATTTTGTAAAATACAGGATTAGACAAAAAGATATTTTCTGGAATTTCAAAATTAGCCCGATTGATCGGAATCAAGGGCAGGTCTTAATAATACGTGTCAAAACGAATAAGTCTAGTTTCTTTTGATAGTTATTAAAACGAGATTTTTCGGTGGCCGAATCCGAATATTGAAGCTCAGTCGAAATATCGTGAACACCTGAGACAGAAATGTGCACCGATTTTTTAGGCAATCTCAGAAAATCAGTGGTACTTTCGGTAATGAAGTTGACCTAAAATCCACCATCTAAAAAGACTCGACAAGTTTTCGTTTCTTCTTGAGAATTAACTAGGTCCACAATCGCAGTGGCCAGTAAAGCATAAGATGAAATGGAAGCATGACAACTAACTTAGAGTTACTTTCTGGAGGTTAGTTTTTTGTTGCATTTGCGACACAACGAGGCAGTGCAATTGACAAGACGATGATAGTTGCGCTCTTGAGGAAACAATTTTTTGAATTTCTTACAATAAAAAACTGAATGTTCATCTTGACAGTAGGGACAAATTGGTTTTGTGGTTAAAGCCACATAAGCTTGGTGTGAGCGGTGATTGGGACGAGAATTAAAAAAAGATTGTTTATCGGACGATTGTGCCTTCACTACTGGCGCTTGATAAGCTTTAGTTTCTTCTAATTGCGCGCGACGCTGTAGCTACGCTATTATTTCTTTACATTTAGGTTAGGTTGAGTCATAACTTAAATCTTCTCATTTTTCACGAATATAGGGATTTAGTTTTTCTTTTACTGAAACCACAAACATATCATCCCGGCTTTCTACTGGTACTTGTAACGCTTCAAGTGCTCGAACATGCTTTTGCACTTGATCTAACAATGTACGAACTGGAAAATCCTTTGATACGGTTGAAAGTTTTAATAAAAATATGATGTGACTTTCGCTAATCACCTTCCTATTATCATACCGCTCTTTTAATAACGACCAAGCGACTTTGTAATTCTCTGAGGATATTTCAATTAAAGAAAAAACTTCCGCGGCCTCATTTTTCAAACAACTTTTTAAATGATACAACTTTTTAATGTCAGAAATATTTTTGTTATCATCTATGAGTAATTTGAATAAATCATATAAGCCCAACCTCGACCGGAGCTTCCTTCTAGATTTGATTGATTGTCTGTATTAGTTCCACTACCTGAATTATTAAAATTTTCTGAATTGAGAGGCGCGAGATCACTTGCAGACGCGATCGCGGGTTGAGCAACGACAATAGCTTCACTGTATGCCGCAAAATATTGTTCATGAAACTCGGTCCTAGTTTTTTCATGCGAGACATCATTCCATCACGAAATCATTTAAAAACTTGATGTAATTCTTTAATACGCATTGTGCATTCGCGATTTTAAGCTGGAAATTCTCTGGATCCATGGATGCTGCACCTGCGGCATGTGTTATTTCTCGATTAATTTTCAGACAGCCCAACTTTGTCGACAAAGATTACTAATTGTGACAGCGGCTATGAAGATCTAGATGACGAAATATACTGGGCCAGTTTTCTTGGTGGGAGATCTTCTGGACCTCGATGTTCCACCCGATTGATGGAGTTGAATTGATTTTCAATAAAAGTTTGAAAAACACTTAACTTATCTTAATTGAAAATTTGACTAAAAGTGATTTTTTTTAAACTGCAGTTTTCTAGCATTTTTCTAAGAAAATATTATAAACAATAATAATAAATTTTTTAAGACAATCAATCTGGTTAAAATTCATGAACTAGCACTTACCTCTGATTGAAAATTGGACAGCAAGTGGAAATATTTTGAAGACACCGCGTCTTTCTAACTCCATTGTATGAGAAAATGGCTAAAAATAATAATAAATTCTTCAAACAATTCATGTGAACATCTAATTATCAGATTCAAATGGTCTCTTATGCGCCAGAAATAATTTGCACTTAACAAACAGTAAAAAAGTCATACTTAGTGCCAAAAACTCGCAAAATCCATCTTTTGACTTATGGGGGTTTTGTGGAACCCTATAAAACGGACTTACGGTGTTGATATTTGAAAAGCGATATATTATTTGTATTCAATTGATTATTGTGAAAATTTATGAAATTTGTTATCAATCAATTTAAAAACGGTAATGCATGGCAATCTTACAGGTATATATTGTAACTCACCAATAGGGATAATTTTTTGGTAGGAGTTGAGGAAAACTGAGAGTAAGGAAGGATATAATATATTAATAAATCATGTCAGCCTATTTAATTATTTATTAAAATAAGACATATTTTGTGACAATTGGAGTGTTGTAATAAGTTCAAGCCTCCTTAAAATGGGGTTCCCAACAAATGACAGCCTTAGTAAAACAGAAAATAATGGGAAAGTTATATTTACAAATTCTGAAGGGAAAAGAAAGTAAGAATAAACTTAGATAAATTCTTGTGTTACTAAACTTAGTTCCTTGTCCGTTAATCGGATTGGAAAGTCCTGCCAGTGATTCCTCGGATTTTGTTGGTTAACCTTCCGGTTGCTCGTCAAGGTTTCCTTGGTCCGTTTTACTGAGTGGGAAGTCTGGCCAGCGATTCCTCGGATTTTGTTGGTTAACCTTCCGGATTCCCTTCAAGGTTTTTTGAACCTTTTTACTTTTCACTTTGCTCGTCAAGGTTTCCTTGGTCCGTTTTACTGAGTGGGAAGTCTTGTCAATGAATCCTCTGGATTGAGTATGATGTTCCCTTCTTGCACCGAAGGAAGGTGCTAGGATAATTTTTTCGGGTATAGTGGGATTCACCTAATAGAATAAGGAACCACTGCTGCAAAAAACCACACTCACATAATCCAAAATGACACACAATAACCGACAGGAAGCTACGCGAGCAATTAAAGGTACAAAATATTCTAATAAGATTTTTTTACACTTAGTTCACAGAAGACAGACTGGATAACGACGGGATTACTTATACGACGGAGATTTTACTGAACACGGCGGATCAGCAGAACTCGACTGACTCGTTTGACAAATTTTTTGGGGTTTATATAGTGGAAAGCCACCCTTAATTGGTGGCTATTAAAGTCATAAATGCGCTGC
>JAAAKG020146616.1:0-10631 GCA_010014905.2 Druon quercuslanigerum
GAATTATGGCAACAAATGTCCAAACGTATCTGCCTCTAGTTGTCCGCTGTCCTGGCATCGCTGGTTACACTTTAATATCTATTTTTCTCTGTGCACACACCCAGCAAGAAAATCTCAGAGGGTTTCGCATCTGGCTTCAGGTGCGAATACTTCCTCTAAATATATTCCTTTGTTGCTGTTGTAAACCACGAGCCACAAGTCTAGATTTAATTTTTTTTACTCTACCATCTTGCTTCTTTTTTATGCGAAAAACCCAAAACCATGTGATAGTTAGCTTATCGCTCGGACGATCCACCAAAGTCCAAGTATTATTTTCCATCCGTGAGTTGATCTATCTGTCTAGTTCGTCAACGCTTCATGCATGGTGTGGCACAGGGTGACGTTTGTTATTTGAAAAGTGTGTCTTGTTGTTATCTTACTTATTTAGAAGAATAACGAATATTGGAAATAAAGTATACCTCCTTAATAATTTAAGCCAAAGGTGAAATTTTCGTTGTACACTCGAACTCCAAAGATACGAGAGTTTCGGGAATCGTAAACTTTAAAGATACGACAGGGAAAGGGCTCCCACTCCTGTGACGTTGAGATTTCGGGGGTAATGCGTAAGAACGCGCATGTGCCTAGTACGCGCACGCGCACGTCGGATTTAAGGTAGCGCGCCTGACTCTGAAATACGGCAGGGCCAGAGGGGGAATATTCTGCTCGCTTCTTTCGAGTCGGCACGGTCGTATCTCTGGAGCATTCGTATATTTGTCGTATATTTGTAGCTCAAACCGCATTGAGCCCCTCAACTCTCATGCAACCCAATAACCTGCATTCAACCCGCCAACTCGCATTTAAACCTCATAGCCCATACACGCAAAATAAGTTCATAATCAACATAAAAACCTGAAAAATTTGGTAAATTTAAGATTTACCGAACTAAAAAAGCAGAATAGCGCCAAAGTTTGGAACTCCAATTCGTAAATACGGTTAGTTGCGTCAGTTGTTAGCGTGCGTCGAAATGAAACGGAAATTCTTTACATGGCTCTGAATATTTACGTTTGGATTGCATGCATTAATTATCAAGGCTACTGCAATTGAAGTTTAAAAGCGTAATTAAATCCAGGTCTATAACAAAAGATTGTAAAAGGAAAAGTTTCTCGTCTGTCTTCCGTCAAATATCAACTCGCCACATGCTGAGAGGGCATTCTGCGATGCTCATGTTAGGCACACTGCAGTCGCTCTGGATTATGAATTCTTTGTTGTTGCATTTCGGCGGCGTCAATTATTGTTTGATTAAGTTTAGTGACCGGATAACGTATATTATGTTTATGTCGTGCATATCCCATGTACCACAATACACTTTACACGTGTGCAAAGTTCCAAGACTTCGAGCATTTCCTTTAAGGCGATGCAACGAGTGTAACAGCTGATCAAGGCAGTCCTGAGATCAATATTTTTAAACGTATTTAAAAATAAAAGTTTAAATAAGTCGGAACAAATTTTTGGAAAATGTTAATAGATAATAAAGGAGGAAATACGAATTATTGACTTTACAGCAGGAGTTTCACTTCTATATTTCTCTGTCGGTAATCATGCAATCTGTATTATCCACATACTCATAGAAGTTTGAAGTTGTCTACTCGCTGCGCTAGTTCTGCTCTGAAACAGCTGATATCTATGTCAGACAAAATTTATGTATTTGCATTTCAAGTGCAAACATTAGATTCTGCATTATTTGTGTATAATGTTTATGAGCGATTTTTGTTGGTTTGCTCCACTTTGATCAATATAAAACTCATAACTAGCCCTTTTGACACCATTAAAAATTGCTTGCAGGGTTTAAGAGCACAGTGGGTATGGTTATGGACCAGAGACAACTTCCTTTGTGCCTTCTGTTTAGCGTGTAAAATTTTTTAAGGCAATATTTCATTCCGTGTGGACGTAAGTTATAAGAGAAAAGTACCGAAATAGCTATCAGTTTTATGTTTCTCATTTCGTTAAAACGTAAGTTAACAAATAAGAATTGAGGACCAGCTTTGGTCACGTGACCCTCTCGTCACATAGCCTTAAACGTAAAATAATACCCTTGAATTGAATTGTTGTCACACTCATAAGGTTTATCCTCATCTGTTTGTAAATAGGCAGTCAAAAGATGGCATCTAATTCCGTTTCTGAATCCCAGCTCTCTTATGATGTCGCGATGTGGTTTGTCAACAACTTACAACTGAAGCTGTTCTTCGACTTCCCTTAGTAGCTTGCCCGGAATGTATGAGGAAGTTAACCTAATCTAATACACACCGATGGTCGAACGTCGAAGGAAGGCTAATGTCAGACTATCACAATTATGCACGTGTTGAGCATTCCGATAACCCCATCCTTAACCACCTCTAGTTTGCGGATTTTCACTTCCACTAGTGCTTGGACGTTTACTTCGAGCGCTCCCTCTGACAAGTGTCTAGCCATTTTGAAATGGCCATTCTAGCCTCCATTTTCCATCTAGTCTTCAGTTATAAAATGTGAGTCGTTCACCTCGTCCGTATAGAGTTGACGCTGTCAAGGTTGAAGAAGTTGCGGTATTTGCCACGAGACTCTTAGATGCTCTAATAAGAATGTAGAATCTCTATAGCCTCAATTGACAACGAAGATCGATTCGTTCTTCAGTATCACAGCATTATTGTTTCGAGAGTTTGAGAAGTATGGTCTATGAGTGTCCAATATGCAGCCATTCGATGCTACAATTAAAACAGACATCACTAAATAGTGGCCTTTGTAAATGCAGCAGGACAATCGCAGACTGCGGACATTGCTACTCTTATGGATGTAGCTGTAAGTGCCGTCGATATATTTAATTATTTTGCAGACATGAGGCTCTGGATTGCATAATTCGTTGGTGAAGTCGGACAAATGTCTTGGTATATAGTCATTTCTCGTTAGCGCATGAAGCCCTATATCTTGCAGAACAAATCGTAGAATTGCCTGGGGCGAATGGCATAGGAACGACTGTTTTCGTCACGTGTCTGTGGCGACCTTGACAAAATACTGGGGCGCATTATCCGAAAAGCGTTTCTCATACTCATACATATTTAGATTTACTGCAGGGTTGCGAAGTTCCTGCAAAAGCCTCTGGAAGTGCTGTTCCTCTGTAATGTAGGGTCTATTAAAAATCGAATATTGAAGACATGAGAAAGAAACCTCTGTCATCTAAATGATTCGCAAAATATTTCATGCTTTCAGGAACATAGACGTTTCGTATTACAAAAGCCCTAACATAACACTCTATTAAAAGTCTGAAGTATGTTCACATTACAGACGCGACTCGTAGATTGTGGCTAGACATTCAGTCTTATAGAAGAGGGATTCTGTTCGTTTAGCGATGTTTTGTGTCAAACAGATCGGTTAGAATAAACGCATATTCTAGTTTTAGCATCATTAACCAGTGGTGGGCTATCAAATTATTCACGTCTTTTAATTTCCATAGATTTGGTAGAGAAAAACAATCTACAAAGATCCTACAGAAAAACGAGACGACCAGAATGTGTAAATTTGAAAATTGACAATCGGTTACCATTGCTGAATCCATAGGATATGCATTTCTGTTTGTCAATTTTTCAATTTACACATTCTGCTGGTCTGTTTTTTTTCGTAGGATCTTTGACGGACCGAGAATAAAAGCGGCGTAGAATTAGTAGAGGAACGAAAGTGAATTTGAAAAGTGTAGGCGTAAAAACGATTTGAATAAGCGCCAGAGGTAAAGTGGATTAAAATACGCTAAGGGGAGAAACGGGTTAGACGCATAAACCATTTCTCCACGCGGCCTTAACTTAACCCGTTTTCCTCTTAGTGTTGTGGAAATCCATTTTACGTCGCACCAAAAAACCAACGCTTATGAACTGACTCAAAAGTGACTTTCTAAGAACTACGGCAGCGTATTGCCTGTAAGCTATGATATTTTGCGTATTCACAAAATCGAAAATATTCTTCTGACATCGTAGTAATTCATCTAAATAAAAAAATTAAGATACATTAAAATGGTTTGCCATCATAAACACGAATACGTTTAAGAATGGATTGAAATTTATTTCAATTTTCCGCTTTTTAGGGAGTTTAGATAAAATCTAATTTTTTCCCACATTATATATTATTTTTAATTATATGTATATAATTATCATTATACAATACTGCTTGTAGTTTTTCAGCAATAATTATAAACAGTCCTCGAGGATTTGTGATTTTTAATTTTCAATTAGAATAAGTTAAATTTTTAGTTTAAAATATTACTTTTAACAAAAAAAGTTACATTTTCAAACACTGTGTTTTTTCTCATCTTTTTAATAAAATTGTAAATATTTATTTAGAGTAGTTGAATTTTTAACCAGAAATATGAATTTCTATCTGAAATGATGAATCTGTAACTAGAATAGTTGATTGTTTGCAAAAAAGATCAATTTATACCTAAAAAGACGATATTTGATCTAAGAATGGTAGTTGTTTAAACAGAAATAATATTGAAAAATGTTCAGTCAAAAAATGAAATCAAAAAGAAGAGTTGTTTAACTAACATTAAGGAATATCCATAACTTTAATCAACTTTCAACCAAATAATTTTATTTTCAACCTCAATGAAGAATTTTAAACAAAAAGGACGAATATCTAACTGGAATACTTGATTTTTTAACTGAAAAGAAGAATTTTCATACAAGAAGATTAACTTTCAAAGAAAAAGACAAATATCTACAAAAAAATTAATTTTTTAACAAAACATGTGAATTTTGAACGCAATAGTCGACTTTTAAATTAAAAAAGACCAGCGTGCACAAAAATAACTGTTTAACTTTGAACTAGAAATTATCAATTTTCAACTAAAAATGGAACTATTACAGTTGCAGTTAAAAATTTAATTTTGAATCAAAATTATGATATTATAACTAAAATAATGAATCTTTAACTGGTATAGTTCAATTTTATGCCAAAAAGATGAGTTTTCTACAAAGAAAGACGAATTTTCCAAAAAGCGAAAATAAATTTTAAATTAAAGCGATGAATCATCAACCAAAAAAATTATTTTTAATAAGAGTTTAACTTGTAACCAGTTAGTTGAATTTTTAACTAAAAACAGATGAATTCGTAAGGATCAATGTACAAAAATGTATATTATAATTCAGAAATATTTCTTCTGTGAAATAATTTAGAAATAATTTTGTGTATTCACAAAATCAAAAATAGTATTCTGTCCTCAACAAATGAATTTTTTACTTCAGTCAAACAAATGTTTCCTCTACGGGGAAGCAAATACATTTGCTTACGGAAAGCAAAGTGCTTTATATTGAATATAAATACCAATAAAGTGGAAACACTCCAGATCAAATCCACAGCTAGTTTCCAAATACATAATAGTATTATGCAAACTTTGTAAATTACATTATTTTATAGTGAGCTCAATGGTTTTAATTGTTATAGCAACTATCTCATTTGATGTGATATGATAAAGAAAAGTATAAAACATTAGGCTTAATGTTATATTGATTTTTATAAATAATTAACTACTGAGTAGTTTTGTAATGAGTTTGACATAATATGAAAACCAAAAAATAAATATCTTTAATAAAAGATACGAAATTTATAATAATTAAAAATTTAATAAACGCAGACAATGAATACTTCAAAATCACAATATCAAGACGAGACATCAAATTTTAAAATGCTATGGATTTCCGGTCGAGCAAAGGCGTGTTAAATTTGGGTCTGAGGATAAAATCGGGTTGAGTTCAGACTGGGAAGAAAAACGGTTTAAAGTCCTAAGCCGTTTTTCTCCGCGGGATAATTTCAGTTCACTTCTACTCTGACGCTCATTCATTCCGCTTGCACTCTCTTAATTTTTCAAACTCTTCTAGCGTTGACACGAAAACTGAAACCTCTTCTCTTCTGCAAATTATTCTACACCGCATTTATTCTCGGACCGTCCTTTGTTAAATTCCCTTCTATTTTAAATCTGCAAAAACTCTAGACTTTTTCATCTAGGATATTTGTTCAAAGTGTTCACTTACTTTTTATTGAATTTCTCGTACTAGTTTTTACGCCTGACGTATTTATTTTTTTTTATTTTTTTTTATTTTTTTTTTTTTTTGATCGTTTCAATTAAAATTTTGAAAAAAAAGTTAGACCTGATTTATATCCAGCATTGCCTTTATCATTGATGATTTCCTGTAGAATTTGACCTTCCTATGATTCAGCAGAGAGACAAAGAGAAAGATTTATTTCGTGTTTAAGACGATATTTTAGTTCAGTTTCTTTATTTTGTCGATCAATCGGACACCGATCAATTCTTGCTTATTCATTCTAACTACTATTTTCATCTGGTAGTTTGAAATAGTAATAAATATAAATTATAAACGTTTCTTCGGCAAAAATGATAATAGTTTTAATTTGCTTTCTCTTTCATTCCTTGTGCTAAAGTTTATGCTAGATGCATTTTATCTTCTGCTATTTTTTTATAATCTTTACCAAGAAGTATATCTGAGTAATATTTTGTCTTCTTGCTTTCGCTCATCAAAAATTTACAGATTTAGAAATCTTGATATGGCTTTCATGAACCATTTCCCTTGTTTCATTCCGTCTCTCGAACTTCACACATATATTTTATTAATCAGGGGATCCTGAACTAAAAAGGATCAAATAGGCAAAGAGTTTGGCATGATTCCTGAGCAAGGAACTAAACAGTCTTCGAGTTTATTTTCAATTTCTTAATTTACGTATTGGTTTCGTCATTTAAAATTAGAAATTCTATGGCTGTACCTACAATCAATGACCTCAAAAACTTTAGGTTACACATTTTCACAAAATTGAGACCATTTGCAAATTTTTAATTCGTCATAATGGATTAGTCAACATAAAATATAGTGATGTAAAGGATATTAAAACGCGTATTTTTTGTAAAATTAAAATTTTTATCCGTACCATTATAAACTTAGTTCACAATATTTCCGAAACAAAAAAAGGAAATGATTTGAAAATTAGTAAATAACTGCTCTACAACCAAGCGAAGCCAATAGAGTCATTGAAAGTGTTCAAATGTTTGTTTGTTTAATTAAAATTAATAATTATTAGTGCAATGTCGAATTTATAATTTTTATAATTTTACAAGATGCAATTGTTTAAAGTATCACACCAAAGTACTCGTACACGCGTCGCCAGCTCTACTACGAGTACTCACAGCATGGAGATTTTCTTATCTGTCACTTTCTTTTAAGGGGAAAAAAGTGTTTCTGATAAATACCATCTAAAATAACGATTTTTAAAATCTTTTAATGACACTCAAGGCAATTATTGATTAATTTAATCGCATTTTGAGTACACACTTTACATAATATATTACCGCTTGTAACTGAGGAGAAAAAAAACCATATGTCATTTTGTTTATGATAAAATTAGAACACAGGACTTAGATTTAAAATTATATTACATCATATACGTACACGCACTTAAAATCTACTTTGAATCTACTTTTTTTCGTTTTTCTTTGCTATTTTCACCGGTTTTTCAGAACCGTTGAGAGATTTTTTTGTTCTCCCTGAGCAGAATGACTTTACTTCCCGTCTTTGTCTTCCGTTTTTTTTGCTTGAACTTTTTGATCTCCTTTCGTTATACTTTTGGCAAAGACGTCGAAAAAAGATCTCCCTCGAGGATTCAAGTATTTATATAATGATTTGACGTCTGTAATTTTTTCGGCCGCATTAATCCATCATTTAATTTATTTATTCATTTATTGCATAATGTTTATTATTATGACGAATTTATTTTGTTATGAAAAAATTGACGAATACACTTACTTTCTTTGTATCCATAATGATAAAATTGAACTCCAGAAAAATAAAAATAAGAATCAAAGAACGATAACAAATTAAAAAAACGGAGAAAACAAACAATTAACCAAAGAATCTTTGTACACCGAAAAAACGATATTCTAATATTAAGAGTGTCATATTCTCACAGGCATATTTTTGACAATATTCTTATTGAAGTAAGCGAAATCTAACTAAAGGGATGAAATATTCTTAAAATTAGAATAAGAGTGGGGAAGGATAATAATAATTTCTTTAATGTTACGTGCCACTGCTTCTAAATCAGTTCATTTTTTTGTGTAATTTTTGGCATTAAGTGTTTTGCGTTAAAGAAAAGTGGTAAATACAACATACAAATAATTAAATATCTTTTATCAAAATGTGTCAAAATTTGGTTAGTACATCATAATTTGCATTTGATGTTCACAGTTTATTTACTTTTCTAATAAAGATTTTGCAAAGCACTATTTACATATATTAATTATTTATTTTGCGCAGTAACACCGAGAAATAACCTCTATAGTTATAACCTCTATATAGACAAGAGTATATATTCTTAAGGTAAGATGGCCTCCATCTTACATTGAGAATATATTCTTAGGGCCTATTTAAGGATGTAAACTACGTACAATCAATCTCGAAAGTCGCCAATCTTTAAAATGATTTATAAAAAAATACATGTATTATTGATTTACGGAAATCTTGACGGAAGCTTCTAAGCACACTTATTTAATCCTAATGATCAAGGCCTCATTTTATTCTTCGAATATGGAAAATTTGAAGTCACAGATTGGACACCGCACTAATAATTAATCGTTTGAATTAAACAAACAAATATTTAAATATTTTTAATGACTCTATTGGCTTCGCTTGAATGTAGATCAGTTATGTACCAATTTTCAAATCATTTCCTTTTTTTCTTTAGGAAATATCGCGAGTTAAATTTATAATCGTACACATTTTCCGAGACTCAGGAAAAGCGGTAAATAATTTTTTCCCCCAAAACTATTAATAGGATAAAACTTTCAATTATACAAAAAATACTCGTTTCAATATCCTTTACATCACTATATTTTTTATTTTCTCATGTAATGAATAAAAATTTCCACCTCATATCGACCGTTTGGACAATACTTGTACGGATTTAGCGACCCTGAACATATTAGAATACTCATTTTTATGGAAATCGGGTCACTAATGCACATGTGAACAATTACCGATGAGTTTTTCTAAAAATTGTCTTAAGAATATAACACAATATTTTTAGCTCAAATACTTTCAGAAATGCTCATTCTAACAGCAGTAAATAGTTTCGATAAAAAAAACACACATTTCAAAATACTTTTGCAAAAAAATGGTTCCTATCAAAAGTGACCTTTACACAGAGAATTAGCATTAATTAGTATTTAACACTAGAAGAGCCGGAATAATCGCATTCCTATAGAAGGGCCGGAGGATCCAAATTGGACCTTAGCCACATTTTCACAGTCTTAAGCAAATTAATATTTCTTTTTGAACGGGTCGTGTAACTTTGGGATGTCTTACGGTGTTGCATGATGTCACGTAATCCCCAAACCCCTAAATAGCGGCAGGATAGGCAACCCGCGCAGGGTATGCCGCAGTCCGGGTTGCCTACCTACACATAGTTGCAGCTTTACGAACTCTGTCATGGGCACATACCAGGGGTGTTAGTTGAAGTTTGCCGGTTTTACTCATAGATGTCGCTAGAAATATGTATACATTTCTGTGATTTGGCATCTATGTCATATTTTTCTCTGGACATTACCCTTAAAAAATACACAATTCCATTCTGCCAAAATAATAGCATGATAGTTGTTTACCTCAGTGAATATGTCGAGTTTCGTTCCCAGTAAATCGCATTTGCGGCATTCGTTGCTTTTCTTGTTTCGTCAAAAGAAAAAAGCAGTTGATGCTCATCGATTGCTGGTAGAAAATTATGGTGAAGATGCTCCAGTGATTAGAACATGTGAGACATGGTTTCGTCAATTTAAAAGTGGAGATTTCGATTTAACAGACAAGGAACATCCTGGTGCAGCGAAAAATTTCGAAGACGAGGAATTGCAGGCGTTATTGGATGAAGACCCAACCCAATCACAACAACAATTGGCACAAACACTAAATGTTACCCGAGGAGCAATTTTCCAACGTTTAAAAGCCATGGGAAAAATCCAAAAGTATGGAAAATGGGTACCACACCAACTGAAAGATAAACAAATGGAAAATCTAAAAACCATTTGTGAATTGCTGCGTGAACGGTTCGAAAGGAAATCTTTTCTGCAACGAATTGTCACGGGGGACGAAAAATGGATTTATTTCGAGAACCCGCAGCGGAAAAAATCATGGCTTTCATCTGGTGAGGTCGGCCCATCGACTCCAAGGCCAAAACGCTTTGGCCGTAAGACAATGTTCTGTGTTTGGTGGGACCAGTGTGGTGTGGTGTACTTCAAGTTATTAAAACCTGGTGAGATGGTGAATACGGATCGCTACCGACAAAAAATTATCAATTTGAATTATGCGTTGATCGAAAAACGGCCGGAATAAGCTTGAAGACATAGCAAAGTTATCCTACAACATGACAAGGCACCGTCTCATAACGCTAAAATGGTGAAGACACCATTAAAAGCATTGAATTGGGAAATATTATCGCACCCGCCGTACTCTCCAGACCTCGCCTCGTCCGACTATCACCTTCTCTCATCGATGGGACACTCTCGCAGAGCAGCGCTTCGTCAATTTTGAAGAAGTCGAAAAATGGCTCGTCGAATGGTTTGCCTCGAAAGAGAAAAA
>JAAAKG020146617.1:0-10631 GCA_010014905.2 Druon quercuslanigerum
AATTCCTTAATTCTCATTTGTTCACATTCTGGTATGTGATGTCTCAAAATTTTTTTTTCTTTTTTAATTTATGTTCAAATTTTTGCTTAAAAAAAGAAATATTTTGCATCACAATTAAAAAAAAAACATAGCACAATTCAGCATTACTTTTTATTAAAAACAATATAACGGTTGTAGCTAGAAAAAGTTTTTTCGCATATTTACTAAATTTTCAATTTTATTAATTTTTAAGTTTTTTTAAAAAAATTTTAGACCACACAAAATAATGCTTTTATCATGCCCGCGTTTTATAAATATTTTAATATTATTATATCTTTTTTTACTTTTTTTATGATTCGATTGCTTGAAATACATTTAAATTTGATAAAACCCAGTATCATTTGATTAAATTTGATATTTTTTAAGATTCCTGGAAAATGTATCAAAATAACTTGAAAGCTTTCAAAATTTCTTAAAGTTGTTGAAATCCTACAAAATTCCTTAATATCTTTTCAGTTATCATAGAATCTTATAGGTCCCCGAAAGCCGATCAATATTGTTATGGTCCCTTAAAATCAATAAAATCCTTTAAAATTTCTTCAACAATCCCGTGAAATTTTTTCGAGCTCATTAAAAATCTAGGAAACTTTTTCAAAATCCTTAAAATATTTTAAATTGCTCACTTAAAATCATTTGCAATTTTTTAAATCCCTTCAAAGTAGTTTTGGGTAGAGAAATTTCTTGGTGTATTTTAATAATTCTTGAATTTTTAAAATACCCTGGAATCTTCACAAATCTTTGAAATTGCTGTAAATTACTAAAGCCTGTTAAAAATTACTTAAAAATTTCAAAAATATCCTGGAACCTTTGATATTTTAGAAAATAATTTATGTCTTTCAAAATCCTAGGAAATTTATAAAATCTGTATTAATTTTTTTTTTTAATCTAAATTTATTCAAATACTAGGAAATAACATATATTTTTTGATATTTATGGAAATCTTCCTGAAACTTTAATAAATAGCATAAAATAATTAAAATTCTTCTGACTATTTTCCAATTATTATAATCTATTAAAAATACCATAAAACCTATTAAATCCTTTAGAATCCTTTTCAAAGTACTAACATCTATAAAATTTGTTTAGTAATTTTCTAAAATACCCTATTTAATAAATAGGGTATTTTAGTAAATTAAATAAAAATAAATAAATAAAAATAAATAAACTAAATTAATTAAAATTCTTTGTAGTATTTTAAAATTCCTTGATATTGTGTAAAGCTTTTAAAAAAGCTTAGCATTTTGTAAATTTCATTTGAAAATTTCAAGACCATTCAAATATTTTTAAATCCCTTAAAATGTTTTTAATTTATTGAAAACGTCTTCAAATGTTTTAATATGTCCTGCAAAATTTTCAATTCTTTAAATTATCTTTAAATTACTGACATAAATTAAAAATTCAATGAAATATTTTAAAAAAATTTTAAGCTTTTGAAAATAACCTTTTGGGCTCTTTTATATTTTATAAAAATATTTTAGAATAATTCTGAAGTCAGGATATCAATTTTTTCATGATCATTTAACATCTAGGAAACTTTTTCAAAATACTTAACATATTTCAAATCCTTTGCTTTCTTAAAATCAATTTTTTTAAATTTTTTAATGCAGTTTTGTAATTTTCTTCGAATTTGTTTTGGAAAAAGAAATTTGTTGGTGTATTCTAACTACAATTAAAAATGCACTTTAAAATTTAAATGTTATTATAATTACCAGAATCATGAATCAAAATCACTAAGTGGAAAAATAGGATGAAAATAGCTGTCTTCATTTGGCTAAAATATAGGGAATGTAATCGAGAATTTTAAAAAATTTTTTTTGATAAATGTGCTTCAAACTTTTCCAGTGCTTGTACTAGTCACAGTGTGACTTATGTTATCGAATTTCCTTCCGGAACTCTCATATATCCGCATTCTTTATAAATTAGATCTGTTCCACTTCCGAAAGATAAAACATTTGTTTTTAGGTATGATATTTCTAGTTCACATTTTTCAAATAATAAATACGAAAACTGCTGTACATATATTTTTCAAAAACATGGAAAACAGAAATATGTGAATTTGATTTTTAACTGCAAGTCATACGGTAATAGATGGAAAAGCCATTTTTTTCGTTAATGATGGCAATTTGGAAAGTGTGCCATTAGACAATCAATCACAAAAAATTATAATGTACCGTAATTGAGGTTATAATGCCGGCAACCTATGACTAATTTATTTTTGAGAATCTTAATAATATTTTTAAAGATTTTAATGAACTTCAAGGAATTTAAAAAAAAGTGCAGAAAAATTGAAGGATAACACAAAAAAAGTATTTTCCTGACCTAGAAGTCAGACCATGCTTACCATATGTCTTTGGGGTCGCTGAATCGGAATCCGATGTCTTAAAACTCCAGCACATAAGGGTTCGGTTATAATCTCAAAAAAACCATAAACCTTATTTTTTAGTATCTTTTTCCAGGTCTGAAGGTCAGATCATGTTTATTTTATGTTTTTAGGGTCACTGAATCCAAATTCGAGGTCCAGTATATCCCAGAGTGTCAGCGTGTGGACATAACCTTCAAAATATCTCGTAATCTAAGCTATTTAACGCTTGGAGTTTTTGACTTTTGCGTTAGCTCTGTAGTATTATGGACCTTGGAATTGGTTTCAGCGACCCCAAAAACATATATTAAATATGGCCTGAATATGGTTTTTTTGAGGTCATGTCAGAACCATGACGTCCTGGGGTTTTCTGGATCTAAGATTCGGATTCAACGAGCCCAAAAACATACAATAAACATGATGTGACTTCCAAACTCGGAAAAATCAGAATCTTGAAGTGGTGGGATTTTTTTCGGAATTTGTATTCCGATTCAGCGACCCCAAAATATATAATAAATATGGTCTGAGTGTGGTTTTTTTAAAATTTATGTCCGAACCATGACGCTCTGGGGTTTTCTGGGCCTTGGATTCGGATTCAGCGACCCCAAAAATATCTAATACACGTGATTTGACCTCCAGACCCGAAAAAGATACTCGAAAAAAATAGTTATGGGATTTTTTCAGGTTATTTCAGAATAATAGTGTTTTTCTGTTTTTTTATTCATTCCATTAATTACGCCGATGTGTATCGTGCCAGGGTGCAAATCAGGTTATAAAAGTGAACTTAGAAAAACCGAAGATCCCGAATAAAAAATTTAAAAGCTTCTTAATAAATATAAAAGATTTTCGGAGAAACGGTTTAATTTTTTTATTTATTTTTTAAGTATTTTAAAAGTCTCAATGTGCGGGCTAAAAGAATATGAAAGAGTTTGAGACAATATTTTCAATTTTTCAGGATTTATAAATTTTTTGGGGTAACTGAATTTTGTCAGGTTGTTAAAAAAATGAAAAAAAACTTCTTGAGATTCAAGGGAAATTTTTAAATGATTTAGAATTATTTTCTAAAATTTCAAAAAAGTGTGTAAAATATTTTAGAACAAAATTTGAAAAGATTGAAATCAATTTAAGATAGAAGAAAGTTGAGAAGACCTGACAAGATTTAAAAAAAAATTGTCCTTAGATTTTTGTTGCTGGATCTAGAGATTATGCCATTTTTATTATATGTTTTTTGGGTCGCTGAATCTGATTCCGAGATCCAAAATCCCCAGCACGTCAGGATTCTGACATAAACTCAAAAAAACCATAACCCTTTTTTTAGTATCTTTTTCCGGGTCTGTAAGTCAGATCGTCTTTATTATATGTATTATGGGTCGCTGGATCCGAATTCAAAGTCCAAAAAATCCAGAACGTCATGGTTATCTCATTAACTTAAAAAAACCTAATACAATTTTTTTCAATCCAGGATTCAGACTCGTAATCCAAGCTAGTGAAAGCTTTGAGATTTTGATTTTAGCATTAGCTCTGGGGTAGCTTCAACATCGGATTTGGATTCAGCGACCCCAAAAACATATAATAAGTATAGTCTGACACCGGGACTCGATAAAAATTGCATGAGATTTTTTTGAGGTTATGTCAGAACCATGACTTGCAGTGGTCTTTTAGATCCGGATTAGGATTCAGCGACCCAAAAAACATATAATAAACGTGATTTGCCCTCTACACACGGAAAAAGATACTCGAATAAAATAGTTATGACATTTTTTGAGGGTATTTCAGAATCCTGACGTAGTCGAGTTATTTGGACTTCGTATTCAGATCCAGCGACCCCAAAACATATAATAAACTCTGGAAAAAAATTAGGAAGTTTTTTTTAGGTTATGTCAGAACCCTGACTTGGTGGGGTTTTTCGGAGCTTGGATTCCGAATCAGCGACCCCGAAAACATATAGCAAACTTGGTGTGACCTCCAGATTAGGAAACAAAGATTTTTTTTCTGGCTGTGTTATCTTTTAATTTCAACTAATACTTCAACTAGTATTTTAAAAGTCTCAACGTGCGGGATAAAAGAATATGAAAGACTTTGAGAAAATATTTTTAATTTTTCAGAAATTATAAATTTTTTGGGTAAACTGAATTTTGTCAGGTTGTTAAAAAAATGAAAAATGAAAAAAGGAAAAAAATTTTCTAAAATTTCAAAAAAGTGTGTAATATATTTTAGAACAAAATTTGAAAAGATTTAAATCATTTTAAGATAGAAGAAAGTTGAGAAGGCCTGACAAGATTCAAAAAAAATTGTCCTTAGATTTCTGTTGCTTGATCAAGAGATTATGCCATGTTTATTATATGTTTTATGGGTCACTGAATCCGAATTCAAAGTCCAAAAAACCCAGCACGTCATGGTTCTCTCATTACCTTAAAAAACCTAATACAATTTTTTCAAATCCAGGAGTCAGACTCGTAATCCAAGCTAGTGAAAGCTTTGAGATTTTGACATTAGCATAAGCTCTGGGGTCGTTTCAACATCGGATTTGGATTCAGCGACCCCAAAAACATATAATAAGTATAGTCTGACACCTGGCCTCGGTAAAAATTGCATGAGATTTTTTTGAGGTTATGTCAAAACCATGACGTGCTGTGGTCTTTTAGATCTTCGCTTAGGATTCAGCGACCCCAAAAACACATAATAAACGTAATTTGACCTCTAGAACCGGAAAAAGATACTCGAAAAAAATAGTTATGACATTTTTTGAGGTTATTTCAGAATCCTGACGTAGTCGAGTTATTTGGGCCTCGGATTCGATATTCAGCGACCCCAAAAATATATAATAAACTCTGGAAAACAATTAGGAAGCTTTTTTAGGTTATGTCAGAACCCTGACGTGGTGGGAATTTTTGGAGCTCGGATTCCGAATCAGCGACCCCGAAAACATATAGCAAACATGGTGTGACCTCCAGATTAGGAAACAATGATTTTTTGTCTAGCTGTGTTATCATTAAATTTCAAATAATTTTTAATGAATCCAAAAATGTTTAGGGATTTTCAAGAATTTGATAAGATTTTAATTTATTTTAAGTGATTTTAAAGAATGTCAAACGAGTTCCTGAAAAGCCATGCAAAAAGATTTCAATGAATTTGAAAAGATTTCAACGGATGTAAAAAATTGAATTATTTTAAGGAATTTAGAAAAATTTAAAGGATTTATAAGAAATCTTACAGGATTTCTAAAAATTTAAGTGATTTTAAAGAATTACTAGGGACTCGGCGGGACTGCAAAGATTCGGTTTAAATTAATTAAAATAATTTATGAAGGTTTAAGGATTTACAAGATATTTTGTAAGCTTTTAAGAGAATTCAAGATATTTTAATTAATGTCCAGCAAGTTATTGAAAAGTTATTTAAAAATATTTGATTACATTTTAAGAGACTACGAGGAATTTAAAAATATTTAAATATTTTAAGTATGTTCAAAAGAATTTAAGGAGTCTAGTAAAATATACAGGATTTTAAAAAACTTTAATTATTTGGAGTCATTTTCGGTAGATTCAAAATGATTTTAAAGAAGTGAAAGGGATTTCAAGTGATGAAAAAAAGTGATTTTATAAAGTTGCTATGAACTCGGTGGGACTTTAAGTTCCGTTTTAAAGCAATTAAAAATAATTTATGAAGGTGTGAGAATTTACAAGAGATTTTGTAAGCTTTTAAGACAGTTTGAGTTAGTTACTTAAATGTCAAACTTGTTATTGAAAAGTTACTTAAAAATATTTTAATAAATTTGGAGAGACTTCAAGGGATTTAAAAGAATTCAAATATTTTAAGGAGTTTCAAGACAATTTAAGGAGTCTAGAAAAATTTAAATGATTTTAAGACACCTAATTGTTTTAACTCATTTTTGGAAGATTTAAAATGATTTTTAAAAGCTTAAGGGATTTCAAAAAAACTTTAGAGGGATTTAAGTACTTTCAAGAAATCTTACAGGCTTTCTAAAAAAATCAAGTGATTTTATAGAATTACTGTAAAGTTTTGTTTTAAAGAAATGAAAAATAATTTATAAAGGTTTAAAGATTTACAAGAGATTTTGTAAGCAGTACGATTAAAGTTTTGTTATAAACTGAACTATTCTTAAATTAAAAGATAATTTATTTTAAATTTAAATAGTTATAGAATTCTTAGGAAGCTTTAAAATTTTATTTCAAATTTTTGAAACATCAAAATTTTCAATTATTTAAATTGTTTTTCAGATTTGGATTTGGATTCAGCGACCCCAAAACATATAATAATTATAGTCTGACACCATGAATCAATAAAAATTTCATGAGATTTTTTCGAGGTAATGTCAGAACCATGACTTGGAGTGGTCTTTTAGATCTCGGATTAGGATTAAGCGACCCCAAAAACATATAATAAACGTGATTATCCCTCCACACCCGGAAAAAGATACTCAGAAAAAATATTTATGACATTTTTTGAGGCTATTTTAGAATCCTGACGTGCTAGAGTCATTTAAACCTCGGATTCCGATTCAGCGACCCCAAAAACACATAATAATTATACTCTGACACCAAGAATCGATAAAAATTGCATGAGATTTTTTCGAGGCAATGTCAGAACCATGACTTGGAGTGGTCTTTTAGATCTCGGATTAGGATTCAGCGACCCCAAAAACATATAATAAACGTGATTATCCCTCCACACCCGGAAAAAGATACTCAGAAAAAATATTTATGACATTTTTTGAGGCTATTTTAGAATCCTGACGTGCTAGAGTCATTTAAACCTCGGATTCCGATTCAGCGACCCCAAAAACACATAATAATTATACTCTGACACCAAGAATCGATAAAAATTGCATGAGATTTTTTCGAGGCAATGTCAGAACCATGACTTGGAGTGGTCTTTTAGATCTCGGATTAGGATTCAGCGACCCCAAAAACATATAATAAACGTGATTATCCCTCTACACCCGGAAAAAGATACTCGGAAATAATAGTAATGACATTTTTTGAGGTTATTTCAGAATCCTGACGTGTTGGAGTCGTTTAAACCTCGTATTCCGATTCAGCGATCCCAAAAACACATAATAAACAGGGTATGACTCCCAGACTCGGGAAAAAAATGATAAGGTTTTTTTACGTTATGTCAGAACCCTGTCGTGGTGGGGGTTTTTGAAGCTCGGATTCTGATTCAGCGACCCCAAAAACATATAGCAAACATGGTGTGACCTGTAGATCAGGAAAAAAAGATTTTTTTGTGTGACTGGGTTAACATTAAATTTCAACTAATTTTTAATGAATCCAAAAAGGTTTAGGGATTTTCAAGAATTTTATAAGAGTCTAAGTCAGTTTATGTGATTTTCAAGTATGTCAAACGAGTTCCTGAAAAGTCATGCAAAAAGATTTCAATGAATTTGGAAATATTTCAACAAGTGTAAAAAATTGCAATGTTTTAAAAAATTTAGGAAAATTTACAGGATTTTCAAGAAATCTTACAGGATTTCTAAAAATTCAAGTGATTTTAAGGAGTTATTATAGGGATTTGACTAGATTTTAAAGTTTCTTTTAAAATCGTTTAAAAACAATTCAAAAAGGTTAAAGAACTCAAAAGAAATTGTACAAAATTTTAAGACAGTTTTAGTGATATTTGAGCAACTTTAAAGTTTTTACGAAACTTAAAATATTTTAAGGGATTGGAATTATTTTTAGTCAATTTTGGAAGATTTTTAATGATTTTAAAGAAGTTGAAGGGATTTCAAAAAACTGTAAAGGAACTAAAAATAATTTATGAAGTTTTATGGATTTACAAGAAATTTTGTAAGCTTTTAAGACAGTTGAAGTTATTTTATTAAAAGTCAAGCGAGTTATTGAAAAGTTATTTAAAAATATTTTAATAAATTTTAAGAGATTTCACGGTATTTAAAAAAATTCAAGTGTTTTAAAGAGTTTTAAGAGATTTTAAGGATTTTAGAAATATTTAAATGATTTTAAGACACATAATTATTTTTAGTCCTTTTCGGAAGATTTAAAATGATTTTAAAAAAACTGAAGGGATTTCAAAAAAACTTTAGAGGGATTTAAGTACTTTCAAGAAATCTTACAGAATCTCTAAAAAAATCAAGTGATTTTATAGAATTACTGTAAAGTGTTGTTTTAAAGGAATTAAAAATAATTTATAAATGTTTAAGGATTTACAAGAGATTTTTTAAGCTTTCAAGAGAATTTAAGATATTTAATTAAATGTCAAAAAAATTATTAAAAAGTTATTTTGAAAGATTTTATTGAATTGAAACAAACTCAAAGATTTTCAGAATTTTGAAGAGATTGCGAGGAATTTAAGGAAATGTAAAGGATCCTAAGAGATTTGAATTACTTTTAGACAATTTCAAAAAACTTCGAAATAATTTAAATTTTTTTAAAGGTGCTGAAGGAATTTAAAAAAAATCGATGGAGATTGAGGATTTTAAGAAATCTTACAGGATTTCCAAGACTTTAAGTAATTTTGCCTCATTACTAAGGACTTTTAAGGATTTTAAAGTTTATTTTAAAACGACTTCAAAATAATTCAATAAGGTTTAGTAACTTTAAAGAATGTCAAGCGATCAATTGAACAGATAATAAAAAAATATTTAGAAATTGGAAAAAAACAAAAAGATTTTAAGGATTTTCAAGGTATTTAAAGGAATTTAAAAGATGTCAAGAGATTAGGATTAATTTTAGTGAATTTTTTGCTGGTACATTTCTAAGAAGGATCATTGCAAAAAATAAAAGAGAGTATAACGACATTACGATTAAATTTTTGTTATAAACTGAACTATTCTTAAATTTAAACATAAATTATTTTAATTTGAAATAGTTTTAGAATCCTTAGAAAGCTTTAAAATTTTATTTTAAAATCTTTAAAGATCCACATGTTCTTTTACATTAATTCAAATCTTTAATTATTTAAAAAATTTTGTCAGATCTTCTAAATATCTTTTATATTCATTTGAATTCTTTCGAATTCTTTTAATCCTGCAAAATGGAAAATATTTTTAACAATTTTAGAACCAATTTTTAAATATTTTTAAATATTGTCTTGAATTTAATTCTATCAAATAGAAAATAAAAAAATATTTGAACTTTATTAGAAATTTTTTTATTATTTTCAATTTTTGCAAAACTTCCAAACATCTCTTCAACTTAGCCGAATTTTTTCTAGGAATTATCGATGTTCAATATTTATTATGTATCAAAATTCAACCATTTTCCTTGAAAAATAAATTTTTTTACATAAAACAATTAAATGTTATTTTTCTTAATTACAACATTTCAAATTTTAGGCTAAAACAATACTGTGAATTTAATAAAGCTTTTAATTATGGCTGCATTTAAAGTTATTTAAAAATTGAATATAGTGTATAAAGTTTTCATTGGGCGTTCACATTTTTTTAACTACACTAATAAATTCAAAATTCCAATTAAAACAATTTAATGTTTAAAGTTATAATCCTAAAATTCTTAAATTTCGAACGCATTTTTGGAATCCGCTTGTAAAATAAATTATTTTTTACCTGTTAATCATTAATTTATAGTTTAATTTCAAAAATGATTATAATTTGTATTTACTTTTGATCAACTAAAATGGTTTTTATCCAAAATTTTCGATTTCAAACGCCAGTAACTTATAATTTTAAAACTGTATTTTTAAATTTTTTAAATGCAACATATACACTTTAAAACTAATTATTTTAAAAAACTCTTGGAATTAAACTTGGAGAGAATTTTTGTCAAAAAATTTGTGAACGTCCCTGCCAAAATATAAATTTATGCTCATTTCACGGTTTTTCCCGGGAATTTTCCTTTTTTCTCAATTTCCGGGTGCATGCATTTATTTATAAAACTAAAAATTATGAAAGATTTTTGGACAAATGATTTAGGTTTTATTTTAAAAAGAATAATTTTAAGTATTTTCAAGATCTCAAAATGTAAGATAAAAGAATACGGAAGACTTTCAGACAATATTTTTAATTTTTCAGGATTTAAAATTTTTTGGATAAACTGAATTTTGCCAGGGTGTTAAGAAAATGAAAAAAAAAACTTCTTGAGATTCATGGGAAATATTTAAATGATTCTCTTGCAAAGAATTTCTAGAAAAAAATAGAAAAAATATCACAAAACGTTTTGAATTATTTTCTAAAATTTCAAGAAAGTGTGTTAAATATTTTAGGAGAAAATTTTGAAATTTTGCCGTGTTAAATAAT
>JAAAKG020146618.1:0-10630 GCA_010014905.2 Druon quercuslanigerum
GTTTAGCGTCAATGTAAACAAGCATGCTTGCCGCGAATCTGGAAACAAAAGCGAATCGCAGTGGACGTGGCGCGGCGTGACATAATGCTTGTCGCTTCGTCGTGTAGGACCGTAAGATGATTTATGTTTTTTCTCATAAACCACTCATGGCGGTCCCAAGATAAAACTGGCAGGTCTTTTAAAGTACATATATGGCTTCTTTTGGCAAAAAAATTAAAAAATTAAAGAACACGTATTTTCAAAAACGCGATTTTAGTTTTTTGAGTTTTCAAAAAAATGTAAACAAAAAATTTTCACTACGATAATTTTTTTTTCTTGATTTTAGACGACATTGCAAACAATTTCAGATTTAAAAAAATTAAATCGGTTAATTAGAAACAAAGATATAGAACTATCAAAAAAAAGTTAGTAAAAATTTCGAAGTCCCATATCTCCGCCATTTTTTTGAATTTTCAAAAAATATTTGAGTTTATTATCCTACACTAATATAGAACTGTATACGCCGAGTTACAGCAAAATCCCTTTCCAAGACGAAAATTCTTGATCCGCTTGGCGTGGACTCCACCTTATTGAAAAACTCGAAAAGGATGTATTAGAGAAACTACCCTTTGACTACGTTTTCTTCTATAGGTACGTGAACGATATTTTAACACGCGTACCCGAAGAAAATTTAGATCAATTCTTATTAGACAACAGTTCTATGATTAATGATCTAACTGGCAGAGCCATAAAATTATCAAATTCTAGATTCAGAGAGGATAACTTAACAATTGTAACTGAAACTTGAAAACAAAATGACTATCCAATCCGCTTTATTAAGAGATACATCAATAAAAGTGTTGATACAATAAACCAAATCAGCAATAACCACACGAACAACACCCAAAGTTTCGATTTCAAAAATGTAGTGTTTTTACACACAATGGTTATCTTAATTTAAAACAATTTCTATTCCTGAATAGGAAAACCAAAAATAACTTATATAAAAAGTACTCATCGTTTTTCCTTATATACATATGTACACCAGATTCTGCTTTAACGTCTGTCAAATCTTGGTAAGTCTTTCAGGTTATGTAACCCATCTTCGAATAGTTTATGTAATTTTGAAAAAAAACTATTATTAAAAAAAAACTTTGTGTATTTTATGTATTAGGGTAGGAGATACGTTAAAAAAATTCCTGAAGAGGATCCAGTTCGTTGGGCGAAAGCTTGCATGAAATAAAGCTTACTGATCAGTAAATCAAAAACCTTAAATCATTGGAAGAATTTTCAACCCTGTTCAACAAAATTAACATCATCTATACATAATTTGTTAACATTAGGGCGTTTCTAAATTTGAATTTTGTTTGCTTCAGATTGATGCTTAAAGACACTTTCATAGTGCATAGTTGAAATTTGAGTGGGATATTAAAAAAAATTATCAATATATTCTTTGAAATTGTTTCAAAAGTTGTTTTTAAATATGCATCGAAATCCATAATAATCTGAAATAAGCTCTGAAATATGTAAATTCGTGTTTGATTCCGGTATGTCGTTATCCAGAACTAAAAGTTCTGTTTAACAAAAGTTCAATTTATATCGGCGATTGATACTTAAACTTGTAAAAACGAATACACCAAATTTCAGCAATGTGGGCGAATTGTGCATAAAACTATATGTATAAAATCCTGTTAGGTGGCATAATAATGATCATTAATACATGCATGTTCATACGATTTTAGAAATTCACTTTGCAATATTTGAGGACATTTTTATTATAAAAGAATCAAGACATTGGAAACTATGTGTGAAAATATTTGGGATCCTGGCTTAAATTACAATATAATTTTTTTTATATACACTGGAACCTTGATTTTTTCATACTACTTTTTTCGCTCCCAGAACTTTGTGATGAAGGCAGGTCAGCCTTTTATTTAGTTTCCTATATATTTTCATTAGGGTGATTCTTCAATAGGCGTGTAATTCTAGTAAACTAACCTGCAATTCTAGTTCTGTACCCTCTTTGACGGTCAAGTCGTATTCTCCAATTCGAACGAATAGACGTTTTCGAATACAATGAGCAGCCGTAAGTACCCACCTTGGAGACACTAATGTTCCTCCACAAAAGGCTTCCTACGTATTAATAGATGAAAATGAATAGAAATACTAAAATTGTTAATTTGAAAAGTGCTATCTATCTAACCATAGTCAACAATATATTTTTTCTGTTTTTCCTAGTGAATTTTATAAAATTATGATACGATTCTAATTTTAAAGTTGAAAGCTGTTCTAAATGTGGTAAAATTTTTTATCTGATTATTCTCTCAATAAATACAAAAATAATTGCAGATCAATAAATAACATAAAATTTGAAAGCTAGGCTATTTCAAATATTAGGGAAGCATAAAGTGACATATAATTTGTTCATTGAAATCGGTTAAGCCGTTCTCGAGAAACACTACCTAGTAAGATGTCTTGTATTTGAACGTATTAAAAATAACAGCCTTAACAATGCCGTTTTTGTTCTTTTTTTTCGAATCACATATTACCTAATAAGAAGATACTAATCAGGGAGAATTAACATTTTTAAATTTTTGGGCTACGTGATTCATTAATATAGGATATTATTTGAAGATTTTCACGAATTTATACGAATTCACAACCTGTTACAATTCAGGATTATCGCAAAGAGAAAATCACATAGGTTTCTAGCGATTTTTTTTAATTAACACCAATTAGTTTCATTTTACTCAGCAAGTAGCGCATTAGAAGGCATTCCAAAAAATTTTGTTAATTTTTTTTCAGCTCATCTATTTGTGTAGAAATCAATCCAGACCACATAAAATGACCAATAATGTGTTTTAAAGGATGTCTCGGAACAATGTCCAAAAAAGCGGCTTAAACGTACTGCCAAATGCACTATCTATAAATATATAAATATAAGTCTATAAATATTTAACTATACTTACTCGAAATCTGTTTAAGACAGCAACTTGCCAAGGCCAACTTCCTGGTGCCGCAGGTCTACCGCCAATAATTCTTGTAAAATAGGAAAGTCTGGAACGTTTGCTCTGATGATTATCAACAACGCCGCATTTCCAAACGCCATCATCCTTAGTATCTGCGATATTTTCAATTGTGGCAGGGCTTAGTTCAAATTCACCTAACATTGAATCTGCTAGAAGGAGCAGAAGCACAAAATACTGCATCATTCGGAATCGTTATTATATATATATATATATACAGCCAAAATAATAATATTTATTTCAATAATGAGCAGCAATAACAGTAATAATATTTTTCGAGCAGAGCAGGCTGTACCAAGGCTACAAAGTCTATCTCGTGGTTCTCAAAATCGACTGCCTTGGAGGTATGAAAATTTCATTTCTTAAACAACTCAATAAAATCACGGCTTTACAGCGTCAGGCTCAGTTCATCGCGTGCCAGATGCAAAAGGCTGTTCTTCTGGGATCACTTCATCTGGTCTGTCAACACTGTTCCTCATAACATTGTAGAAAAGGTTGCCAGCTCTAAAAAAGTATTCAAAGGTAAAACTTAAATCTTCAACTGAGTCGTCCGCCGCGTAAGGTCATCTGCGGCTAGAAAGCGGACCCCAAAGGAACAGATTTGTATGAAGTTTATTTGTGTGAATCTCCCATTTTTGCTTACTTTTAAGGATAGAAGAGGCTGGAGTGGACGACGTACACGGTCCGGTTGCGGCGGGATTGGTTGCTTTAAGGAACTACGACCGTAGCTTTTTAAGTCTACAACTTGTCACATAATAAAAAGCGGCTGGATCCCTTGTGGAATTTTATAAAAGATCATCCTTATGATTACTTTCCATTTTGTTTTTTTAATTTTAATGTTCTTCAATTTTTTCTATATAGAATTTTAACGGGTTTTGTGTTTGTCGGATAAGAATGTGCACTGTCTCTTTTCTATTGAGTTTATTTCCTGATTGATACTTTCACTTTGCTAAGGCCGTACAATGGCCTACATATCAGGTCCTTGAAGGAGTCACGATAAAAATTTGACTTCACAAAAATAATAATTACAAGTATAGATGCTACGCTGGAGTAAGTTATTCACTCCTTCCAATAAAGGCTCTATGTACTGAGTGCTAGGATGCGCAGGCACAAGGAATCTAACACCAGGAAAGGTTAAAACAAAGCCCTTTAGGCACATGAGATGCAGTTCTACTGGAAAATCAGTGAATCTCTAAAAATAAGAGCTGGCGCTCGAAGTTCTGTGTGTGGAATATATGATTAAAAAGTAACGAGAGAAACTTGATGTGTCTGGCTTGCTAATTAGAGTGATATTTGGCGAGCACATAACCCGGATATGTTGCACAAGTTTTGGTACGATTACCTCAAGTGTAGTAAAGGTTCATTGATTAGGTTCTCTTTGAACATGTTAGATCGACCAGCCTCTACGTACATTTTCATGGCAGATGGCGTCACCTATTTGCTTCCAAAAAAATTTGACCAGCAGAGTCCATAGCCTTTCTACAGATAGCCGGTCTTCTAACTATATACACGTATCTTCTACGACAAAGTCTACTCTCACAGCAAAGCCAACAATATCCTCACAGAACAGCAACAGGAATATTCACGAATCCCTCGGGGATGCAAGGTCCTGGTTAAATTTGACAATTTGGACATAAAAAAGGCGCCTTAGGGTATCTTTGTTACCGTACAATTACTTACTTCAGAATTTTTGGACGTTCAAAATCTTCCAAAGCATGATTCAATTTCTGAGTTACGCCATAAATGTTTAAGATGCGGAAACCTAGGAACTTGATCATGGAATAGTGAGGATCTCTACCCTAGTAACAATTTCCAATTTCGAAATTGTTCGAACCAGGATTGGAGTGAATCATTTGAAATATGAAGAGCATTTCACACGCCAGATGTAGATCCGTGTGGATCTACGAACTATTCTTGCTTACTAAGGCAAGAAATCATGAGGGTGTCGCCATTGACAGGGGTTACAATTCATCCTCTCGTTTTTCCAGCTACAGGGAACATCCATAAGGTTGAAGAATAACCTGGAGAACCTGAGAGTTGATAAAGTGCTAGTTTCAGTTCACAATGCTCTTTTTCGAAACACCTGCCCGCATAGTCAGAAACTTTTTGAACTCTTTTCTGCTCATATTATTCCTTGATTGAGCTTTGTACTTGACTTTGTTCGTTCTGTGGCCCGAGCATCATTCCGTTTAATCATATATGATGGAAGGTTACCAGAAACATAATAAAAATATAATAATAATGTAGTCTAGGGGTGTGACTATCCCATTGTCCGGTTATTTCTTCTATCGTAATCAGCCTGTCAATCTTCGGGATGAGCAAGCATGTAGATGGCTGAAGTTCATCACGGTTTTATATCTGGAAAGGCCTCCTTGGATAACTAATGCCATTCAAGTGTATATAGCCCAATTATCGCATAAAGAGCTCTGCAAGGGAAGACTACTCTTTCCCTAGCTATAAACGATTTTGTTACAAATTTTAGAAACTTTTTGAAGCACTGGTCGCTACCTGAAAATCCTCTGGTTCCCCATGATTCCACCGATAAGAGATGGGAGCGACCGTTTGAGACACGAGACGCTATGGGCGACCTGGGATTGGATCGGAAGGATGTAGAACTACCATTGCCACAAAGTAGCCACTCACTAGGGCTTTGTACGCCGTAGTGCGCTCCTGTCGATCCCAATGAAGAACTGTGTGTTGAAAGCCTACGTGTCATGGTTTGCGTCACTGATGCCATTATTGAGTTCAAAAACCAATATCCATCTAAGAGACGATGTCTTCCAAAATTTAAGGTCTCCAATAACTTTCTCCATATAGTTTCTTGCATACTGTGCTGCAATCTTTTGTGCTTGGATCATGATCATAAAACTCAGGTCTGGGAGCGCTAAAACCTTCGTCCTCAGAAGGATGTCAGACCCTTAATGAAAGATTCGGCTTCAGAGCTAGGTGTTCGAGATAAGAAAGATGTGTCGATTATACTTATTTTGAAAAGGCTAAGAAAAATAATTGCCGATAAGCTTTTCTTAATTATACTACCTTCTTTAAAAGTAGATCTAAAGAATCTGAGAAACACTTCCGAGGGACTAAGGCGTCACTTATCAATCAGTGTATATTCTCAACATTCTCGACGGAGAACTTGCTCGCAATTTCGTAACTCGTTGATACAGTGACGCCATTTCCTTAGCCTCTCATGCTCAAAGTAATATGTTGCGAAAGTTGTCAAAGTTGTCAAAAGAAATCATGTCGAAGGAATTTTACTGTTCCAAAATAAAAAAGATGCTTTCAGCATTAATGGATTTTATACCAATTTTCATGTTCTTCAGGTTTCATTCCAAGGTGGAAAAGTTATATACATAGTTAATATGTAAGTGGAAAAAATTATGTATATTTTTATCGACTATATATAAACTTTAACTTTTTAATCTGGGTTTAATAATTTAGAGTTCTGTCTCTCGTCTCTTTCACCCTCATGAAGACATAAGTGACCATCCGCGAAGAAAGGAACCTAATGCGGAAAAATAGACTTTTTTGAAGTTAATTAATTTTCCTGTTATTAGGCTACAAACATAGGTATAATAAGCGTAATAAGCGTACGCGGAGATGAAATGAGAGGCCTACGAAAACCAGACCCACCAGTCATTATTGCTGGGTATAGCCGAAGCAGCCATATGCCTTTCGTGGACGTATCCCTACTACTAAAATGCTGACTTGCGAACTCTGCTCGATCGCCCCTCCTGTAGAGTTATGCTTTCACGCATTAGGTCCCTTTCTTCACTGACTGTTACATATGTAGGTAGGAGAAGGACAAAAGGGCATCCAGGATCGTGGACTTTACACTCTGTGATAATGAAGCTAACCATCAAATTTTGACACGTCATAATTGGTAGGCTACATCATCTAGGGAGCTGGCCTATACTTAAAGTTCAAATATAGTCAGCCTAACACTTTAGATGTTCAGGTTGACAAACCATTTTTCTTCGTTTAGGAAAGTTCACACCAAAATCTATCATTTACGCCTAAGTTCTGATAGAAATAAGAGTACTTTACTGCAGTGCCTGTTTTAGGAATAATGTGAATCTGCACTTTTTATTATTACCCCTCCTCTGCGTACTAACGACTTCTGTCAATACTTTCAAATTCGATTTTTCTTCGTGTAATCTTCAAAAGTCGCGCTCGATCGAAATCTCCTGGAATCTGTCGAGACACCCACGTCAGCGTCACATTCCTCGCAAACTAGAAAACTCACTTTAACTCACGAGAATAATAGATCTAAAATATTCTACTATGAGAATGAATGCAGGAAAACATAACGATTTTCCTATCATCTTTTATCCTCGCACTGCTTCTAATTTGTCTTAAACTATATTTTCTATGCTTTCATTTGCAATGTATAGCTGAAATATTCATTTACCCTTTCTTAAAAATATTTAAATAATAATGTCATATCGCGTATAAAGAATGGAATGCAGAATTAAAATTTCGAAGCTCAAAAGGGCGTATCTAATATGGTGAACGAAAATTAGTTATCTTGGAGTTCTGGTGGTTGCTAAATTTGAATATAATGTCTATATCATCTCATGCAGGTAAAAAGTGTCAACAGTTGTTTGGTGTGCACATTGAGTCAAATGAAATATCTTCAAAATTATTACATAAAATACGATATAATAACTGAATATCTATGACTGTAGTGTACTGACGTGTTTTATTAAAGTTATATTTCTATGCTTCTCATAATTTAATTTTTTTAACTAGGGCTACCATACGTCCTTCTTTTAAAGGATTTCTCCTTCTTGTTTGTCTTGTCCATCAAAGTCCTTTTCACAATTCGAAATGTCCTTCTTTTTAATCATAATGTGAATATTCCTTTAATTTTATTTATTTTTGGCGTTTTTGTATGATTAGTAAATTCATACTTTTCTTATGAATACAATTTTTGAAATAATATAAAACTGTTAATTATTTTGGTTATTTTTCTTGAGGGAGGTACGAGTGTTGTGGTAGACATCAGCAGCCCTGTTTCAGCAGAACTTATAATCTGACGGCATTAGTGGATGATATTCAAGTAAGTATACGGATTTAGAGTTTTCTGACTCTCTGTGAGCACCTTTACCCTACATAAATACTGTGTAAAACAAGAAAGCGTTAAATAAATTTGGAATTTGTTACCTGATTTAAAACTTTTTTTCATTGAATTATAATGAAAACAAATGCGAATCGGAGGGACAAATCTTAAATAGATATTTCGCTTTCTTGTTTTGCACAGCAGATAAGTTCCTATTCTCATACGTGGTTTAGTATTTAATATCAAATATTATATCGTGTACATATTAATAAAACGCACCATCATTATCGTCTTCAGTACCGCCGCGGATTTTTCTTTGGATCCATCTTTGGCAAAAGCTGCCTTCGACATAACAGTACGCGCTTTCCCTTATCACATCACGTCCACAGATTCCAGGCTTTCTACACCACCTACAGAATATTAGATTTTTTGTATTACTTATTGTAGAGTATTTATGGAAGTGGGTAATGCATACTAGACATGCTAATCTAAATAATCTGTTTCCTATTCTTCTAATATATTTTCCATAGCACTGAAGTGACTTTCAGCTTAAGATTATAAAGATGCAGCATTTCTTAAAAACCTACTGGGCAATATCAAAAGACGTCATTAGAATGTTATCACAACGGTGAGTTTCACACTTTTAATGATTAAAAAACGTTTAAATATTCTTAAGATGCCTGCCTTATTAATCAATTTAAACGTTGAATTACTTTTGGAGATTAAAATTTTCCTTTTTAAAATATTTACGAAAATGTCAGACTTTATTTACTTATGCATTCAAACAACGGCGCAACGTTTCTCTAACGTGACGTTACCCTTATCAGACATATTTTACAGAAAGAAACATATAAACTATTAAATGTTAGATCACTTATAATGATTATAAGGAATGTTGATTTAAAGATATTGTATAACGCTGCCATCTATAATATGGTATAAACTAGGCTAATGCGTAGGGACGGAGGCAATTCTCGAGAGACAGATTGCAAGCCATATACAGATGCTAATAGTGTGTTAATTCTTGAATAAATGAACCTATTAATATGTATACAAATTGACGTTTATATGTCACAGTCCTTAACCGACGTGAAAATTACATTAAATGTCGGCAGAACGTGAAATTTGTAGTGATGTTGTGAAGATTCAAAATTTAAAGAAGAATGGATAGTCGACTAACAAAATTTCTGAAAATGGCAATGATGATTAGGGAACGACGGCGACGGTACGAATGGCTTCTCAAACGACACTTAACTTCACAGCACTGCAACGTTTATATCTAGGACTAAACTAATATGAAAACTGGTGAAAATAGCTGAAAAACTGAAAATATATTTAAAATTATATTTTGCTACAGAGTGCAATGATAAACCAGATGCAGTGAAAATAACTAGTTTCTTACATTATTTGAGAGATGGGGCTCAAGAGCTTTTCTTTGTCTTTGATCCCGTGGAGGCTGTATCAGCAAACTACAATAATTTAAAAAAAATATTAAATGGCTTAAAGCGCCTAAGCCTAGATTATGTGCGTTTGATGCCTTGAAAGGTAGTTGAATCAAGGATCATGTCATAAGCGGCATAAAAAATAAAATTTTTAAAGATTACTTGCTAAGAGATGAAAAAACAGTATTAAAGGCCTGTATATGCATATACTGAGCAGTAGATTTGACAACACAGTAGATTGAAACGCTAAAGATAAATGGCCGTCAAAACCAAATAGTCTAGGTGCCAAGGGCGTCCCCGCTACCTTTTTCATTTACATGGACTTTGACAAGTGTTTTTTACGTATTTGGACCCACTGAACACGAATATCGAGGAAGGCTGTCCGTCCGACTGATCAAAAAAAAGTTATAAACAAATAATTGTTTAAACAATGAAAAAAGAATTTTTCACGTACAAAAAAATTTCATCATATTCTTTGAGTGATTGTAAGAAGAAAAGTTTCGATAGGATAGACATTTTTGAATTCTGCTTACAGGTATGAAAAGTTCAAATTGTGATCTACAATCTACAATAACTCGATACTCCGAAAAATTTTGTCGTGCATGTTTTTTTCGGCTTCGGAAAGCGCCGTTTGGCGGCCCGCGAGCCAGCGCTGCTGCACGTGGCGGAAGGCCGGTGGCTCATTTACAGGTGCTCGATACGGCTACGCTGTATTTCGCCGAATATATCTATGCAAATGTTTACTCACATATTAGATCATTACAACAGTGTCGTGCGATGCATGTAAATTATATAAAAGTAATAATAAATTTTCGCCCTATGAATTTTTTCTTGATTTCAAATACAAAGCATCGGAGCCCTGGCGAACCGAGTGAACGGAACGGCTACTCAATAGCGTAGCCGTATAGTAGCCACATAGTAGCCCTTCCGTAGAATGCTATAAGAACTAAAAAAACCCAGCAAAATCAACTTTTAATTAGGTGAAATTCGGATTGTACGTTAAAATTCTCATTAAAACGACACGGAGTATTCACAATAGTGTGTTTTGCAACGGTGAAAAGTTTAAAAAAATACTTCAACTTCTGGCGAAGGTGGCCTCAAGCGCATGCACAATCGCTAAA
>JAAAKG020146619.1:0-10630 GCA_010014905.2 Druon quercuslanigerum
CTTCACTTCTTCTATCTTTTTACCCTTCCATCTCCCCGTCCATTCTTTTTGTCTCCCCCCCCCTCCTTTTCTAAACCTTATTATCTTTGTCTTTTCTATATCTAAATTCAGCTTTTTCCCATCCTAATATTTCTCTAATCCTGTAATCAAGCCCGCCATTCCTTCTTGATCCTCTGCAATCAGCATTATGTCGTCTGCGTATGCCAATGTATATATCCTTTCCTTCCCTATCCTAACTCCTCCCCAACCTTTTCTCCAATTAAAAAGGTAAATTTTTAACCAAAAATGTAATTGATTTACTTCTGAGAGAAAAATAAAAAAAGATCAAAAAATTTTTAAAATTATTTTGCACAAATTTTAAAAAGGGTGTAAAAGATGTTCAGCAAAAATTTTCAATGTTGCCATAGTATATGATTTTATAAAAAATAAGGAACATAATTATTATTAAGCCTAATTGCACAATTTTATTAAGCAGTTTCCTCACTCCTTGTGTCGTTAGCACTTTTTTCTGCTTGTTATGGCGGCATACCATTTTTTATCGAGGAATTTTGCTGGGAAAATATCGTTGCCCGTCTTCACTACGTGGAAGTGCCCTAGCTGTAGACTTCATCCTGGCAACGCTATTCTTATATAAATCCGAATTCACCGAAACGACGTTAAACGACTAACGGTTTTTGTGTTCCACTAAAATGAATTAAACCATCTTAATACGAATACAAACTTACATCACACAGTCACACAGAAAATCTTACTAGGACCAAAAAAAGATTCCCTAATGCGAGGATTCTACTGTCTATGCAATAACCCAACGAATACCAGACATGGCATGATCATTTTATGCGAACTATAATGACGCTAAAATTAAAAAAAAATTATTGAGGGAATTGCATAATGTTCGTCAATTAATGAATAAAAGTGAGTCTTACCGCATTGATGCCAACAAATTGTGAAATAGCAGACAAATAATCTAAAGGTCCAAGTACATGCAGAAGACACTAGTCGGAAATTATATAGACGTTTCATTGATCAAAGAACAAAGGTATGAGTATTGCAGAAATTAAAGGATATGCTTGTGAATGTGCCTATGGTTCGAAGAACACTTGGGATTTGTTCACATCTAGCAGCTATTATTTATTCTTATCCCACACAAAGTACTTATCGAAAATTGTAAGTCCAGCTGAAACTCTCTGTAAACTGTTTACACAAAATAGTATGAATACCATGATAGAGGAAGACAGTGACGAGGATTAAGTGTATAGAATATTAAAGTAATGTGTATTGTTCAAATCATACTTACCTTATTCATTTATAAGCTAAAACTATGTAGTTACCTTGGATATAAGTATATAACAGTAAATTGACAAATACACAGCACATCTTCTTATATTTACAAAAATTATCCATTTTAAATATTTCCTACTTTCTATTATCATTGAGCCTACTTATTTCCCTATTTTTCACCTGCCACCTATCCTTTTCTTCCTTTCCAATTCCCGCAGACGTTCTACCATTGATCGATTTCCTTTTTCATGTGAGATTTGACCCTTGTTTATACTCCCTTTATCTACTCTTTTACAAACATTTAGCTAATGATTTAATGTCGCTTGGAAATTGTCCGGACAATTTTTGAGTGAGGCAAATTTTGGCTCCCTTCAAAATGACTGATCTTCTCTATCTCTGTAAAGGTTCCGTTACACTTTCTTGTTGAGAAGCTATTCGAGGAAGTTTTATATGCCTACAATCTTTACTTAAGCTTTTAGAAGAAAAGCATTCAGATGTAATAATGTAAATTTCTTACTTGTGATAAAAAGATTCAGAACAAAGGCTTCGAACACCAATTTCGCGGCTTTGTCAATGAACGCTCCTTTGCCCATCATCTTGTGATTCCTGACAATTTATAGTATGCGAACGCTTTCTTTTGCGACGATTTGAACTGTACCCAGGGGCATCCTTGACTGATGTTATATACAGAATGCGGCTTTTAGACACACCAAGGTATGGGTGGCCTCTCCAGAATCAGGGTTTTTGAAACGTCATACCGACTAGATCAGAGTCATTTTGAAGCTCCATTGCACGAGAAGCATAGATCTTCAGGTTATCCATATAAAATACATGAGTGAAATTACGCTTGCGATGATTAGGGTCGCTGCTCTTCGTTGTCACACGATAATATCTAGACAAAATACAGGGAATCTAGTTTTCGCAAGGAACATCTATCTCTCTATGCATCTCACTATGTGTAAGCCTTTTGATAGTCCATGCAGGTCAACGCAACGGCAGTCAGTACTGGTTAAATGCTGCGTCTTTGCATACGAATTTGACAATTAGTAGGTTCGCCCAGCAGTCTACTACATTTTTCTTCGCACACCGTTGCTTATTCATCTGTTTCCACACATGCCTAATTCTCCAAACAATTCTCTCGTTCATGATATCTATGAATATCTTATAGAGTGTATTCAGACAAGTTATGTTCCTATACTTTCATAGGTTGAGCAAGTCCGCTTTCTTCAGTTGGAAAAAATTCAAATAGTGAGCAAATCTTCTAAAGAATCAGTACCCTTATGTTTTCGCGCTCAAGGAATGCGAATTTGAGGTCAATTTGTTCAAAAACAAAATAGTGAACCAAATTTCGAAAAAATGGCTTTGAATTCGTGAAAAGTAGTTGTCAGGTGTTTTCGAGGTCCAGGAATTTAAATTTAAATTTAAAATCGTCAATAATAAAATGGCAGCCACAATTTGGCAGACAAACGTTGAAAAAACTGACGTTAAATTCGCCAAAAGTGGTCATCAGGGGATTTTCGGGGCCAAGGATTTCGAATTCGAGGTCTAAACTTTAAGGTCACTATAATAATACTTCATGCAATGATAAAATACAAATTGTATGGGAATTTTATCATGCGAACCCTCAGCAACTCTCTCTATCTGTTGTCAATGAAATCTTGTACTTAGAAAAAAATGTAGAGCACTTGAAACCGAGCGTATAATTTAACATTTCGACACGCCTCGCGCAAGTATGGGTAATACTTCCGTCATTTGATTCAAGATCAAAAGTGTCGAACTAGTTTTTCCGCGTGTGATGGTAGGTCTCCGGAATGTTGTCGAACTGTCCGACGTACTTTCCGTAAATAGCCTACAAGATCTTCCGTAGTCAATCACACATTGAATACTGGATTCATTCTATCTTGTTCAGGTAATCTTCTTGTTCAGTTGATGCAAAAGTCTTTTGGTCTTTTGATTTATCGTTCGTTCAACCTTCGATTTAAGACAGCCAAAGCTCTCATCGTACTAAAAACAGCTTTAATAAAATCACCTATCAATGAGAAAAAATATATTTGAATAAACGACAAAAGTGGAAATACCATGGCACAATGTTTGCAATATTCTAAATAGAGTTTTCGGTAACCATGACATATGTAACGCTGTCAAAGATCATGGATTTATAAAAAAGATCAGGACGAATGTTGACTCCCAGCTGGCGCTCGATTAATAGGACAAAACAGAATAACGTGTCCAACATTTGCGACAGTTTGCGACCGATAAGGACTCGGAGACATATGTGCCTCGGCGTTGACTTGTTCAATTTTGGACGCTATTATCTATTAGTATTTTACAAGAAAAAAGTTGTAAGCTTGATTTAAGAGGTACTTTCTATTACCTGGATCACGCTTATTATCATCCCAAAATTGACACAGAAAAACCGGGAAATCTCAATTTATTGGTTGAGTGCCAGGCGCGCCTGTGCCAGTCGGAAGTGCAAAAACTCAAAAATATCTGAGCGTGGCTATAGGCCATAATACAATAGAAGTTACAATAGAAGTTATTCCAAGAAAATCCAATTATAAAACAAATTAGAGGCTCATTCGTTCGTACTGAATGATAAAAACCCTCATTTCAAGGTTAGGTTTCGCCAGTTGCTATAAACGTGGTGGATATTGGCTATAGCGAGAGCAAAATTTAGCACAGCTGGAATACATGGCGTGAAGCAAGTTAAAGCACGTTATATCGAGGTTAAAAATCACGGTAGATAAGTAGGTAGGATAGTGGAGACAGCAACTAAAAAGGCGGGAACCCGATTCAAATTCAAATCTCGATTCTTAATTTTGAGTGTCGACAGCGAGAGAATGCCAGTTCTTTCCCATTTCTTCGATTGTCCTGGGCGATATGGTCCTTTGGACCTCCATTGAGCTCAGTAGTCGTCGCAGCCCTTGATGGTGACGTCCGGTTTAATGCAGCGGTAACAATATGCATGGAGAGGCATATGTGGGCATCAGGCGTTGGTGCGCTTGGCCGCGACACAGTTCCAGAAATGTACAGTGGACTTACGACGTGGTGAAGCTCCTCGGCGGCTTGCTTTCGGCTCAGATGATCTTCTCTAGATTTTGTACTACCCAATCTCTGAGTATAGATACACGTTCCATTCTTTCCACTAAAACGAAACGAAACTAAAACTAAAACGTCTTCAGAAACCGATTTACTTGTTCAGCAGGGTTGACTTGTGGATGATAAGGATGGGTGGTAATATGGTAAATGTTGTACTCCGAAGCCAGTTCCTTGAGTGAAATATTTACGAACTCGGTCCCGTGGTCCGTGAGTAAGAATTGGGGTGTTTTCCAACGGGTCAAGACGAGATCTTTTAGGGCGTCGCGAATTTTTGGACCATTAGCGCATCGCAGCAGACAAAACTCCACCAATTTCGTATAAAGTTCCTGCATGACAAGGACACATTCAAAGCCGGAGGCCGTTTATGGTTAGGGACCTAAGATATCGGCAGCTATTACTGTCCAGGGCTCCTAGACTATTCGGCTGTTCATTAATCCGAGAGGAGCTAGGTGTTCAACTTTTCCCATTTGGTAACCTAGACATTTTCGCACGTAATTAGCTAAGGCGCGGAACATTCCTGACCAGTAATATTCGGTTGCGATACGCACGTAGGTTTTATCGGTTCCCATGTGGCCGGCCTGTGCGTCGTCATGTTTTGCTTGGATCACGCGGTTTCGTGGACCAACAAGTATGACCAATTTCCAGGCGTTTAGGTCCTCGCAGGTGTAGTCGAGGATTGGATCTGGTCGGTGATAGAATAATTTACCATTTTCGATTTTCTAGTCGAGGAATCTCGCACGAAATTTTTCGACAGCCTCGCGTCAATCACGGTACCAAGCGTCGTCGACATTGGTCAAGGAAGTCACTCTATCAGCGTTTTCCTTAAACATACGCGATAGGAAATCAGGCACGTGTTGGCTCACCCCTTTCCGATGAAGGATAGTGTATTGGTGGCCTTGCAAAGCCAACGCCCACCTTCCAACCGGCCTGATGGGTCTTTTAAGTTGCCCAACCATCGTATGCTGCTGTGATCGGTAACTACGGTAAAATGGAAACCATCTATATAGCATCGAAATTTCTGTATCGCCCATACTACAGCGAAGCACATTCTCTTAGTAGCGGTAGAGTTAGGTTCTGCTGGTATTAGACTTCGGCTGGCATACGCGATGACTTTATCTACCTCTTCTATATTCTGGTTTAAGATAGCTCCTAGACCCGTGGAATTAGTATCGGTTTGAAGTACAAACTCCTTAGAAAAATCAGGGAGACCTAGTACGGGTTTGGTGGACAAATAGGAGCGTATATTTTCGAAAGTGATCTGTTTTTTTTCTTTCCAGAGCCAAGGCTGGTTTTTTTGAAGATGAAGAGTCAACGGCTTGACTATAGTGGCGAAATCCGGAATGAAATGACGGTACCAGGAGGCTACGCCTAAAAATTGTCTAACTTTATGGACGGTGTTAGGAACCGGCCAGGCCCGGTACATTGAAAGCTGTAAGCTCGCGACTCTTCGCATCGAGACCAATCTGGCGATAGGCATGACTTAGGTCGAGGGTAAATATGTAACTCGCGCATCTAAGCTTATCTATTATTCCTGAAACTTAAGGGAGGGGGTAGATATCTTTCTTGGTTACTGAGTTTAACTTCCGGCAGTGCATACAAAATCTATAGTTACACATACAAATCTATAGTTTGACTATTCCGTTATTTAAATACTCTTTTGCTACTTGCACGGTATCCTCCTGAATTTTCGGCGTCGTTAGCCGGTAGCATTGTTTAATTCCGGGACTATTATTCACATCGATACTATGTTGTATGAGGTGTGTGGGGGGCAAGGTATTCGGAACAGCGCGTAACACATCGATGCCGCAGGTTGGTGAGGGTACTCTTATTCAAAGTCATAAAAAGTTCTAGGTTCGGTAGCAAAACACCATCAGTAATTAAGAAAATCTGTTACGATCCCGAATTAATGCAAAAAACTCGTTGCAAAAGCGCATTGTAAATTTCGTTTACCATATCCAGTTGTCCGAACGCGGAGTTCACCAGGCCTAAGAAGGATCGGTTAGACCTAGAGTCAAACATGACTCTTAGGGGTTGCCCTTTTATAGACAAGCTTATATAATGAATAGGAACCGAGTCTGGTTGTTCAGCTGGGTTTGATATTATTAAAGATGATTCTTAATTTTCCGCCCTGGTAGATGGCGATTCCAACAAAATTGCTCGTCGGCAGCTGGCCTGGTCTGGCTGCTAGGAGGTGCGCCCGCAAGAGAGGTGTTCGACCCCCAAGAGAATTTGGTAGTTTATCGACCGATTTTATATTGGTGTTACCGCAAGGAGCTTCATTCTTATTGGTAATATTCCCTTTTGTCGATGTCCCCTTTGTTTGGGTCTTTTGTTAGTTATTGTTTTTGTTAATAGCGGGCCTAGCGCTAGGAGCCTTTTCCTCCGTGGAATTGGCGAAGGGAAGAACCTCGTTTAGGTTCTCGGTAAGACGGCTCTAGATGATCGAAATTGATTATCTCACTTCGGTGAATAATGAGTTGCAATTTGAAAAGCATATTCCGATGGGCATAATTTATTTGCTCTTGTTCCACATACGGGGCTAGTTATCGGTTTAGCATTATGCGGATGCAGGTTAAGAAATCCGCCAAAGAAATTCCCCGAAACGAATTTGCGCTGCCCCCACGAAATAGACCCAAAAATCCCACCCTTCGTCCGAATTGCTGTATCAATAAAGGGCAATGTCTGAAAAAATCGGATGCCCAGTAATAATTACCCAGTCCGAGATTGCTACTAAAACCCGGCAGTCAACGAATCGCATTAGAAGAGTCTCTAGGTCCTTGTGGCGATTGCCTGACAATCGAAGGTTCAACTTCCGCAATATTTCGTACATGGATCGAATATGGGCTCAACCTAGCCCGCCGGGTTAACGCCTAGACTGTGCGAATTTGTCTTGCAGACTCATATGTGGTTAATTGAAGCTTATGCGGGCACGCTGGATACCACACAAGGCGGTGCTGGTGGTTGCAAACCCAAATTCTAAGATAAATGCTTCAAATTTTATCTTGATTCCCTTTCACTATTTTATGTTCAAATTTATTATCAAGAGAAAGCATGTGAGTAACATCGAATACAATAGATAATTTGACTTTTAAAGGCGTAGTTCATGTCTAAGTTAAATTAGTCTTAGGTATTAAAAAGTTCTTTAACATGTGTTTTATAACTTGATACAAGTTTTATTGCTTTTCCGTTTGATCTTGATGTTTAGTATTGATTGGAGCTGTCGCCGCCAAAGGACCCCTTTTTAGGATAGAATAAGTTTTTTTTATTAACTCTGTTTTTATTCATATTCAGCCGCCCCATATTCGGTGAGCAAGATTTATTATGTTATAAAAGTAAAAATTAAATTTTCAGTCGATGTTTAAAAAAGATTTTCAAAACCCATAAAATTTGAAATGTCAAATTCTAGAAGGATTTACTTGGAATTTGTTCAATTATTTCCGTCAAACTCATTTTCTTCCAATTGACCTACTTAAAAGATAAACGTTTACTTTAAGGCCTGCTGATCTTAAAAAATTGACTTACTTACACTTCCATTTTTTAAAGAATTTTCTTAAAACTACCTCTTAAAAACTAACACTCATCCACACCTTATCTCTAAGCCGCTCGTTGTTATAGCATAGCCTTCCTCGCGTCGTCTTGCCTCGCCCCATCTCGCACTATTTGCAATACTTACATTTTTCTTATACCTACTGCCTCTCCTATTTACACTCTTTCCTTCTCCATTCCTCTTCCTCATTCCTTTTCTTCTTCTCCATCTTGCCGAAGGCCCCCTTAACCCATGCTACTACTTTTTTGCCCCCCCCCCCTTCATGAAATGCGATCATCATGCTTAAGCTGCTCCTTTCCACCTCTTCACACTCCTTCTAAAAGTGTGCCACTTTTGCATCTTTTGCATCCGAATCTCATTCTCGCTATAAGTTCTTTACTTCCTTGCTCTCCTTTCTCACACAAATATTGCGCTCTCTCCCTTGGAATAATCCACACGTAGTAGGCGTTATACCTTGACTCTCTTATTCTCTCCTCTCCTTCTGCCTTCTCTCTCTCTCTCCCCATGCCATTCTTTTTAACCATCTCATATGCCTTCCTCTCTTCCTTCCTCGTGCATCCTTCTCACTTCATCCATTTGCAATCTATTCATTCTAAAATATATTTCGCTTTTTACCTGAATCTCCCCACCCCTACGTCTGTTTTCCTTTTTCCACCAACACTCCCTAACCAGCTTACTTTGCGCCTCTTCCAAAAATTTCAAGTCATATTTACACGCTCGACTCCCCGTTATAGTCCATAAACTAGTCCTCCTGACAATAAAGTTTGGCACATTCCTTGCTAACCCCAGTGTCCACTTTACATACCTCTCCTGTATCCAAGTTAGCTCCTCACTTACCTTCCACCCCCTACACCTCCACTCCGATATATAAGACACTCATCACTAGCGATACAAACAATTTCATTCTCCTTACGAAATCATCTGCGAACACCCTCTTTCTCAGCCCTTACACCTGCCTCATCTCCACATTTGCCCTTCTCACTTTTTTTTATATTACCATCCACTCACCCATTCCTTTGAAATAGAATGCCCAAGTACACAAACTCGTTCACCTCCTGTACCGCTTTTCCTTTCCACTTCCAATCCCCACCCTTATATATTCCGCCTCCTTTCCTGAACACCATAACCTTCGACTTGTCCGCATTTAACTATAACCTTTTTTTCTTCAAGTATCTTCTCAATCTTTTTATCATTCCATTTAAAGCCTCTTCCTTTTTTATAGTAGCACTATGTCATCTGTATAAGCGAGTGACCATATCCTGAATCCTCATACCACTCCGACCGCTAGCTCACTTTCCATATCCGCGATTACAATTGCAAAAAGCGTTGAGCTAAGTGGGCGCCCTTGCCTCAATCCTCTATCAATCCGGAACCCTTCCTTGATCCCTCTCCTCTCAACATACCTGTCGTCACCCCATATACCTCCCTCATCCTCTCGATAAGGCCTCTTGCCTCCGTCCATTGCCTCCCACAACCTCCCCATATCCACCGAAGGGACGCACCTTTTAGATCTACAAAAAACGCGTACACTTTGGCACCCTGTTTAGCTAGTTCTTTTATCACCATGTGCTGCAAGACGTAATTATGGTCAATAGTATTTCTTTCCTCCCTAAAACCCGCCTGCGTTTCCGACAGTATTCCTTCCCCCTCAACATCTTTTCGCAGTCTATCTGCCAACACTATCACGTATATTTTTTACGCCACATTCAAGAACATAATTCTGCTTTAATTTTCCTGCCTCTCTCTCTATAGAATCAACCCCTTGCTAAACCTTTTGGGAATCCCTCTCCCTCCATACTTTTGTCACTGCCCCCTTCAGCCTTTCCCTTACATCTTGTGTGCCAAACAGCCACGCTTTCTCATCTACAGCGTCCAGCCCTGCTGCCTTAGACCTTTTCAAATTCGTTATCTGCTTCTCTATCTCCTCTTCATTCAGCTTCTCTCCATCTACCTCCCTCGTTCTTCTAGTCTCGTTATCTCTCTTTCGTGTGTCTGAACTCTTAAATGAATCTTCAAATAATTCCCTCAATTCGTCTCTCCCTATTTTCTCACTTATCCCCACCCCACGTTTCCTAAGCTTATTAATTATCTTCCACGCGTCCACTTATGTCTTAACACTTCTCAACTCCTCTTCCAGATCTATTTCCTTTGCCTGCTATTTCTTGATACAGATTAAGCTAAACTCCTTCCTCATTTCTACGTACTTCTCCCTTTTAGCAGTTCCTTTCTTCCACTTCGCGTACTTTCTTTTTACCTTCCTCTTCACCATTTTACATTCCCTATCCCACCACGGCTTCACCATTCCTTTCTTCTTTTTTCTAAATACCTTCTTTGCACATGCTCATTCACTTTCTCTTTCAGGTCCTCCCATATTTCTTTCACTGTCTTCCTCTCAAAGATTGTGTTTCCCATATGCTCCTGATACTTTTATATCGCCTCTCTCATCCACGACACTCTCTCCCCTAGCGATCCTTCTACCCCACGCTGCCTTCTGCCAACATCCCCCTTTTATCCACAAAACTTAATGGCTGATGGTCTGATTCCATCCTCCCTTTCACTGAGAATTTCTCTATCTGCTCCTACTCTTGCGAATTTAACAGCCGTTTCAAGCGCCTTAACATGCACCAGTGTCACGTCCCGAGCAAATAGGCGAGGGTAGTATGGAAATTTGGTATGAGAGGGACCAGGATGCTGATTATGTCA
>JAAAKG020146620.1:0-10630 GCA_010014905.2 Druon quercuslanigerum
GGTCTTGTTTCAGGCGTCGTTCCCTCTACTGAGACTCTTCTTGTTAACTATTTTCCGCCATACTTTTCTGTCCTGGCGTACTTTTCTAGCTTCTTTAACGTCCATGCATTTTTTCATGCAGGCTCTCGCGTTTCTATGGCTTTACCTTGATATACTTGTTTCCTTAGTCGTCCATTCTTCATTTTCTCATCATGCCCGAGCCATCTTAACCGATTTCGTTCCCATGTGTCAACTAGCGTTGATACAAATATGGAATTATGTGTTGCCATTTTAGCCTTATTTGATATATTTTTACTTCTTATAAGGGGACCTGCTCTAACAATAACCTCCTTATCTTCGTTTATGCGTCTATCTAACTCATCTATCTTACCGTCCCTAGTAAATAAGCTACCAAGGTATACGAATTTATCAACTTGCTCAATTCTCTCATAATTCAATACAATGTTACATATTGTTTTCTCACTCTTTCCTTCAAACACCATAGTTTTTGTTTTATTTACGTTAATTTTCAGGTCCATGCTCTTCATGATTGCATTCAATTTATTCAACATTCTTTCCAAATCTTCGATAGATTCTGCCATGAAAACCTTATCATCTGCTAACGCTAACCCACGTACCTTTACTGTTTCGAGATCCACACCTTCTTCGTCGAAAAGAGGTATTCTCAAACACTTGTCGATAAATAATATAAATAGCCATGAAGACATAACGCATCCTTGTCTAACGCCTTGTATAATATCGAACCTGTATTGATTTGAATTTCTGCTTAACAGGTTTTTTGTTTTATTAGAGTTTAAATTTTTCGCGTAGGTCAAGCTATTCCAATTTAGACCATCATAAATCGAAAGTCGTTATTTCGTTGTAAAATCATTTTTTACATAACCCTAATATCCCAAACAAATCTCCCCAGTTTTGGTCATAAACAAAATTTTTCTGCAAAAGTTATTAACAATGAAAATGAAATTTTACAACGTGATAAACATCTTTCTCGTGAACAGCTGAACAAATTAAACTTTTTTTGTTCACAAATTTTCGTTATGAATATACATTCCAGTAATCTTTCTTCTATTATGAATACGTTCAGTCTGTTAAAAACCCCGATTTTTATAAATTAAAAATTCAAGTACATGGTAAAGGTTGAAATTTTAACTATTTTGGTGAAAAAATCTAACTATTTTATTAAAAATTCTTTTTTTGTGCGAAATTCAATTTTTTTAACTGCAAATTTCTCTACACGAAACTCTCGGATTCTGTTCCCCCGATCTGGGACTTTCTAGAGTATATCACACACTCGAGTATACTTCGCATTATTATGCAATTCCCAACACTGGACTGAAGCGAAAGGTTTAGTATCTTAGCTTGAAAACTTAAATGGTTGAAAATTAAACTATTTAGAAGAAAACTTGAACTATTTTGTTAAATTTCTTTGTTTTTGTGAAATTTAATTTTTAAACGAAAAAATGGCTTGACTTTTGGCTTGGCAGTTCAACAGTTTCTCTTAACTTTTTTTCTTTCTTTACTGAAAAATCACTATTTGCTGAAAATTCGTCTCTTTCAAACAAAATTTGCACGGTTTGCTTAAATTTCATTTTTTCTACTGATTTATCATTTCAGTTAAAAATCCATTTCTTCGATTGCAAATTTAACTACTTCTTTAAAAATTAATTTTTGTTGATGAAAATTAGTTTGTTTTTTTACTGAAAAAGTTACTTGTATTTTTGTTTAAACATGTACTATTTTCAGTTTGAAATTTAACTATTTCTTTGATAATCCTTGTATTTTGTTGAAAAATGCCTCTTTTTGTAGGGAATTAATCGTGTTGATTAAAAAATTATCTTTTAGGTTGAGAGTTCCTCTTTTAAGTCTGAAAATTAAATTATTTCATTAAAAATTCAATCATTTTGTTGAAAAATCAACTTTTTGTTTTGAATATTTAGCTTTTTCGAATTTACGTTTATTTGAAATACAAGTTATTATATTTTTCACTGCGAACTCATATTTTTGTTCTAAATTCAACTGTGTTTGATTGGAGTTTATTATTTTTTGGTTGTTGAAAATTCGATTATATGCTTAAAAATTATCTGTTCAGGCTAAAAACTCCAGTATTTGGTTAAAAATTTAACTATTTTGTTAAAAACTCATCTCTTTTTTAGAATAAAAATTCTGCTTGTGTGGTAGAAAGTAATATTTTTTGGCCGAAATAATGAGTAAATTTTAACACTTTAATTTGAAATGATTTTATTTCGTTTTTTAAAGATTCTATATTTAAATTATTACATGATTAAAATTCTGATATTTGAATAATTATAATCAAAGGAAATGAAAAATTGCTCAGCGTAAACCCAGGGGAATGTGAGGCAATCATGTTTGAAACATTTTGAAACATTTTACACGCAAAAGTCTGATTTGAAAACTGATATTTCAAAGAAACAACCTTTATTTTTATGTGCTAATTTGCAAGTTTCATCACTTTATTGGAAAACATATGTAGCATGATATACCTTAAAAATGTCATACTGAAATGTAGTGAACAAAGTAAAATAATATGGAATACATTTTCACCTGAAATGAGAGTGATACGATAATTCAAGTTTAATTGAAAGAAATACAAAAAATGGGATTTTAAAATGTGTCTGGATGATATATTATATTTTGTAAACACCATAAGGATGAGGATTTATGAGTATTCACAAGGTTTTTTTATTCCCTCTCTCATAGCTTACGCATGATTACATATTTTTTACTTAATACAGTAAAAAATATAAATTTATTTTCACCATAAGCGCAATTTCTAAGGATTTTCAAAGATTTGAAATATTCCCAGCTATTACAAAATTTGACGGGATTTAACGAGATTTTAAAAGCTTTTAAGGGATTTCGTGAGATCTCGAGTGTTCAGAGGTTTTAAGCAATTTTAAATGATTTTGAAGAGTTTAAAAAGATTCCAGTGCGATTTTAGAGAATATCTCGATTTTTGAAAATATTTTAAGGCATACATACATTATTTTAAGGCACTTTTAAGGAGTTTAATTAGAATTACAGATTTGTTTTACTGGATTTCGAAGGATTTTAAGGAATTGAGAGCGATTTCCGCGGATTTCAAGGCATTTGAAGAAATATTATGGAGGGTGACCGTGAATTCATTTTTCGACCGAGAATTTTACAAATTAAAAAAAAATATTCCCAACTGTGACTTCAATTTCATATTTTTCAATTATTATAGCATTCAGTTTAGAATGCGTGTTTCGAGAATCTTCCACTTTAAACATTTTTCCTTTTATATTTTAATTTAGAAGCTTATATTTAAATTCACAGAATTTTGAAATGCAGTTTTAAAAACTTACTTGGACAATTAAAAATTAGTAGCGTTTGAAATCGAAGATTTTGAATAAAAGACACTTTTATTTGATCAACTGTGAATATAAATTAATTAATGATTTTTAAAATTGAATTTTACTTTAAGATTTAAAAAGTGAATAATAATTGAATTTACCTCACCTTTCGGAATCAGTACACAATTTAAAAATTTTCAGATTCTAACGTCAAAATTAAACTGTCTAAACGGAAAGTCTTATTAGTTAAACAAATATAAACGCCTGATTAAACTTTATAAGCCATTTTCAAATGAAAATAACTTTAAAATAATATTTTCATAATTACAAGCTTTTATTAAATTTAAAATATTATTTCGGTCTAAAATATTCAATTTTTAAACCATTCAATTTAAAATTTTTTAAGTAAGTGAAAGAAGACTTACTTAATTTTCATAAATATATTACTCTTTGTTTAAAATCAGTTATTATAAATTGAATATTAAAAAATAACAAAAAAAAGTAAACTTTGAAGTTACAATACTAGTTATTTTATTTAGAAAAAATTTAATTTGTAACTCAAGTTGAAAACATATTTAGAAGTGTAAAAAATTTCAAATTAAATTAAAATCTGACATGATTTGAAATAGTATAATTTAAAAGAAATGTTTACGTGTAACGACAAAATCCGTCTATTCATAACAAATTTTTGATTTAAATAGCCCACGGCATAATTTAAAACAAAATATAGATTTTGGCAGATTTTGAAAAACAAATTTGGAAGCTTTTTAAGAATTTGTCATAGCTTCAGAAGAAAAAAAAAATTCCTAGGGAAATTGAAATTGATGTTCCATTTTAAAAATTTAATTTAAGTCAATATTTAAAAGATTTAGAAGGAATTATAAAGTCATCAAAAATGAATGTGGACATTTCAAAGAAATTTTTTTTATTTGGCAGAATTTTCAAAAAGTTTTTAGAAAAAATGTTAGAGAAGATTTGAATCATTTTAAAGGATATTTAGAAGTTATGAAAAAATTTCATAAATAAAATTTAAAAAAAATCAAATAATATTTGGAAGCATTTTAAATATTAAAATAATATAATTTTGAATTTAAGAATTTTTCACTTCGTAAAAAAAATGAAATCGTTCAATTTTTATTTATTTTTAGCTTAAAATTGATTCAAATGATATAATTTTAAAAAAAATTGATGAACTTAATCTGAATTTTTGAACTTTACAATCTATAAATGTTCAAAGTGTTTAATTTGGCATTTTAACTGCATTTAATTAAAACTTGTTAATTTAAAGAGTGTTCGTAGCTTCCATTTTATGCGTGTAAATTATTGAACGTTTGAGCTTTGAATACAAAATAATATCCATAAAAAAAAGTTCCACTCTGAGTGTTTCAATGTACAGCTCAGTTTTTATTACTTTAAATGGAAATTTTTTTAGCTTCAGAGTTCGATTTTTTAGCTTTCATTGACCGTAAAAAAATGTTTGCGGGCCGGGAAGAACCGGGAAAATGACTGGAAATTTTTTTATTTTATTAAAACGGCCACCCTGTTGTGTGATATTAAGAAAATTTAGGTGACTTTAAAAGCTTTTGAGTAGAGTTTAGAAGATTTAAAGGGACTTAAAGAGATTTGCAAAGATTTAAAAGGATTTCGAGGGATTTTAATGGTTTTGAACGGAACTTAAAACTCTCTGATTTTAAATCAGTTGCAAGTTTTACTAATTTCAATCAGAGAATTATTTCCAGCTATTGATCAATTACTCGTTACTGATAAATCAGTAAACAGTAACTAATTAAGTAGTAAAAAGAATTGATTTATAGTTAGAATTCAGTCACTGATTGAAATAAGCAAAAAATTTTAACTGGTCAAATATCGTAGAAGGATTTCCGAATATTATAAAGGATTTAAAGTGATTTTGAGAGCTTTAAATGGGTTCTAATAACTTTGAGATATTTTTAGGAATCCTAATAAATTTTAAGAGACTGAATGTATTTTGATGTAGTGTAAGGGGTTTTATTTTTAAAAGATTTTAAAGATTTCAAGAGATCTCATAATATTTCGAATTATTTCATTAAATTTTAAGGATTTTAACCGATTTTTGTAGATTTTGAAGGATTTCCAAGGATTTAAAATGATTAAAAGTTTTTTAATGTGATTTCAATGATTTGGAGGGATTTAAAGAGATTTAAAAAGATCAACGGGGATTTCAAAATATTTGGAACGAGTTCAAAGAATTTTACGAGATTTTGAAGATTTTAAGCGATTTCAGGGATTTTCATACTTCTTGAAGGGGTTTTAGGCATTTTCAGGAAGCCCAATCGTTTAAAAGGGATTTCAAGAGATTATGCACTATATCCATGAAATTCTAAGGATTTCAAGGAATTTTCGCATGATTTAATAAAGCATTGTATGTAATTTATAAAATTTTTAAAAGAATTCAGGAATTAATATTAATATTGTATGAAATAATATATAATTAAAAAAAAAATAAAACAAATATTCGTAATGAGTTTAATAGTATTAAATGTAACTTCAACGACCAAGACAGATGTTTATTAGCCATGCCTACTGAAGATTTATAATATTAATAGATGCTCTCTAAGGATCGTTGATAAAAAGTTAAAGATTTTGAATATAAACATTCAGATCTTAAAAAATCTCTTAAAGAAATGAATTTACCCAAATATTTTATAGGGCAGTTTAGAATATAATTTATTTTGGTTCTATAATATTTTTTATATAATTGGTATATCTTTTTTGTTACAGGTGAGTTCAGTTTTCATTGTCACTCAAGGCTTCTGTAAGTAACAAGTGAACATAAATTAAATGTAAATACAATATCACCAATGATATTCGGTGTGAAATATTTTTTTTTAAATATTGAATGTCTTCAATATAGAATTTTATTTCTAAGAACTACTTTCAAATGGGGCAATGCCGGACATGTGGGATGAATTCGACAATGTTTTAATTCATTATTTGAATTACTTATGGTGGTTTTACAGGGTGTCTGCCCTACCTGGAAAACCTGGAATTGTCAGGAAATTTTCATATACCTGGAAAAACCTGGAAATGTCAAGGAATTTTTTCAAGAAAGTAGTTTTTTTTTAATTTCAATATTAAATGGAATAACACGCTAATTTGTTTGAAATCAATGTTTTGATTGAAAGTTCAGTTTATTAAGTTTATTCCAAGTGCAACTTGAACTATTTTGTTGAATATTTGTTTCTTGTTCTTTTTGTTATTGAAAATTAATTTTGCTACTTAAAATATAATTATTTAATTTAATATTTGGTTGAAAAATTTTTTTTGTACAAAATGTTGACCTTTTGTTGTAAAGCAATCTTCTGGGCTAAAAGTAATTCTTTTTATGGAAAATTTTATGATTCTAGTTAAAGACTCATCAATTTATTTAAAATTTCATGTTTTTGGTTGCAAATTCCACTATTTAAGTTGCATTTTTAACTGAAAATTTAACTATTCAATTGTTATTTGACAATTTATCTTTTTAATTTAATATTCATGTCTTTTCAATAAAATTCGTCTTCGTTGATAAAATCGATTCTTCTATTCCATTTTTGTTCGAAAATGGATATTTTTTTATTTGAAATTTAACTATTTGTTTACAAATTTGTTTTATTTGTATTTAATAATGCAAATATTTTGTTAAACATTCATGTATTTGTTATTTTGACTTTAATTTTTGTGTCTGCATGTTTTAAAATGGTAGAAAATTAATCGTGTTGGTTAAAAATAAAACTACTTTGTTCAAAATGGAAATCTTTAATAAAAAATTCATTTATTCGAGATAAAGATTGATAATTTTAATTGAAAATTCATTAGTTAGATGTAAAATGTAACTGTTTAGTTAAAAGTGAGTCTTATTTAATAGAAAATTCAACTTTAATGTTAAACATTGGTATATTTAATTTAAAAATCGTCTTTCTTGCTTGAAAATTAATTTTCCTGTTTGAAAATTATTCGTCTTTTTTAAAAATCCATTTTTTCGCATAAAAATTCAAGTATTGCAATTAAATATTGATCATTTTATTAATTAATTCATCTTTTTGGTTAAAAATAAAACTATTTGGTTAAAGATTAAATTAAATTTGTTCGAAAAATAAATCTGTTTTTGTTTGTGTAAGAATAATTTTTTAACTGAAAATTTAACTGTTCCATTTTTGTTTGAAAAGTGGTATTTTTTCGTTGATAATTCAGCTATTTGTTTGAAAATTGATCTTTTTCAGTTAAAAATTTAACTCTTTGATTAAGCATCAATATATTTTTTGGAAAAAATCATCTTTTTGTAGAAAATTAATCCTTTTGGTTGAAAATTCAACTATTTGTTTTAAAAAGTTAGGAATTTAAAGCGATTTAAGTTATTTTTAAGATAGTACTCACATTATTTTATCTAAATATGCACTACATTTTAAGTATAAGTAGATAAAGAAAAAATGTGTTTAAATTTTTATTCAAAGTCATGTACTTTAGAGACAAATTCGAGAAATGATTAATTACGTTTTTAGCATCATTTAATTATTTATTTAATCTTTCCTGCTAAATTATTAACCTGGAAAAGCTTGAGATACCTGGAAAAACGTGGAATTGTCAGGGAATTTTTTTGCAGGATTTGAGCAGACACCCTGTTTTAACCAAAGACGGGAATCAGTTGAAGCCTTAAAACTGTTTCTAGATTCTGGTTAAAACAACCTTAAATAATTTAAACTATCAATACTTTTTAAGAGCAATTTTTTTTTATTGAAGTTAGAAGCTTCTTTTGCTGTTCAAAGTGGTACAATATTCGTAACGTTATAAGAGTCAAGTATCGTTCCAGTTCGTTCTTAACAAAAGAATTCTGTATAGCTTTTAGTTTCGCGATCTAGACAATCACCTGATAACTGTTTGCACACAATGCATAAAAAGGGGGAAAAATTAGACGACAAAAAAATACAATGTATAGTGTGTACAAAAGAGCTTCCGAGCGAGGAGTATAAGGGCACATCGAGATACACGGTTTATTCTTATTTCGCGGGAAAACGAATGCGCATAAATATTAGATAACGGCCTTTATACGTAGAAAAATCTATTCTCCTGACGTGTGCAACGTTCAATCAAAAATACAATCGCAGTAGTCTACACGCGATGCTTAAAGCTTGTTTAATCTGGTGAAAAAGAAAATTCTTATTTTTCTTTTCTTTTTACAATAATGTTTCACCGTGTGATCCTGGGGTCTCAAACAGTCCCAGAATGATTCAAATGATGATAAATGTCAATTTTCGTAAATATAATGATTTTTTTGCTAAAAGAATAGCACTGAGGGCACCATACCCATCAAAAACTACCCTATATAAGGGTTAAAAGAATATATTTTTAATTATGAAGATTTTATACGCCTTTCTTTGAATTTTGGTACTTAAATGCCTGAACTAGATACATATCATATTTAGCCTCTATAATGGGTTGTTTCGATACTAAGGGGTAGTATTTTTTTTATCTAATTTGGTTCATTTTTTTGCCTAATCGTATCTTTCCAGAATTTGTATTCCCTGGGAAACTTTTATTATATTTACGAAGATTAATATTAATAATCATTTTTATCATTTTGAGACAGTTCGAGGACCCAGGACCACGTTTTATTTATTTTAAAAAGAAAACAAAAGTATGCATTTATGTTTTCCACGAATAGAAAAACTTTAGGGGATGTGTCATAAAAAAATAGTATTTTTAGGATATTCTAGTGCAGAGTAGGGTAATCCAATTTTTTTTCTCGAATCGTTATGCATATCGACCCTGAATTTACTCCAACCCACAAAAAATAAATGCTTTTTTTCAATAAAAAAATTATATTCATAGTTTTCGCAAGCTCCATGAAGTATTTCCCTTGAGAAAAAAATAATTTTCTGTATGTTTTATTCGGAATCGTCAATATTAAGTGAATCGAGTTGAAACTCAACATTTTTCTTTACAATTAGCTATAAAATTAAAGTGAATATAATATAATATAATATAATATAAATTTTTCAAAACACTACTTTCTACTGATAACAAGATGCTTACATAAATTGCTTAAATAACTGATAATAGTTTTTAGCAATTTTCTCTTAGATTAGAGTTAGAAATTCCTATTTTTTTCGGAATTTTTTAAATATTTTTTCCAATTTTCTATTCGATCGAGACAATAATTAATTAAGTTCAATAAAAATAATTTTTTAAACAATGTATTATTATTCATAAAAATAATTTTTTTTTCTCTAATTTGCCACTTTATTATTTATTTTTTAAATATATTTTATTATTTTTAATAATGAAAAGATAGAACATTTTCGCTCTCAGGTTCGTATTCTGCACAAAAAACATATTAAAAGGGCCCAAGAATTATTATATAATAAGAAGATAGTTATGAAGAACAATTTTTTTTAAGAATGATATTTGTTATATTTTATTATTTTTTATCTCGCTCTAAGTGAAAAGTTGACAAACAGTTTAATATTTCAGATAAAATTGCAACTTTCTAGCATTATTCACAATAGAATATTATTAAAAATAACCACAAATTGTTTATAAAATGGTGCTCATTAACTTCAATTAATTATTACCTTACTATCATGGAAAAGTGAACAAAAAGTTGGAAATTTTAAGAAAAACTACATTTTTCCAGCATTATTCTGAGATCATACTTTTATAAAGAATAATAAAAAAAATTTCAACAATTATTTATGTTAAATTTAACGGATTATTGCCTGAAATTTAAAGCGTAGAAAGTAGTATTTCATACATAAGTAACAATTTGTCTTTAAACGACCATAAACAATTTTTAATTAGCGCCATAAAGTCGAAAATCTCAATTTTGAAGAAAATTTAAGAAATGTTTAGTTTTAACTCGATTCAGTTAATATTTACGATTCTGAATAAAATTTACAAAAAAACGTTTTTTTTTCTTGTAAGGGATACGTGTTAAAATTCATGTGGCTTACATGGCCGCATGTGTGAAAATTTGAAAAAGAAAAATTTTTAATACATTTTTGGAACCCTGCGTTTCCATTTTTATTAAATTTCCCTTTTTTCACCTGTTCTCGAAAAACTTTCTGTAAGATTTTATGCCATTTTCAAATATTCCAAGATATTTCATAAAATTTAACCTTTCGAATAACTATCAAATATAACTTTTTTTTCGAATAGCAGAATTTTTAAAATTACAAAACTATTTAGATTTTTATTAAAAAAAACACTAGGCAACATGGGTTATCAGACTTCCATATATTCTCCTGCTTATATAATTTATTATATTTTTTAATTTTCCAATA
>JAAAKG020146621.1:0-10630 GCA_010014905.2 Druon quercuslanigerum
GTTCTGTCAAAATTTGATCCTTTTTGATAGAAAATTATTCTTCTTCATTGAAAATTTAAATATTCTTTATCCTTTTTTTTACGAAAAATGCAACTTCTGGGTTAAAAGTTCATTTTATTAATTAAAGTTGCATTATTTAAGTTATAAAATAATTTCTTTGCTTAAACATTTCACTATTACTTTAAAAATTATTTTTTATATATGAAATAACTATTTCATGTTTGTTTTAAAATTTATCTACTTAGACTAACAATTCATCTCTTTGGTTAGTTTAATTATCAGGATGAAAATTAATGTATTTTGTTCATAATTCGTATTTTTTGGTAGAAAATTAATGTTTTGATAATAATTATTTTCCTTTCTTTAAAATTAATTTTGTTTTCGAAAATTTAAACACATTGTTTAAAATTTATCTATTTTGTTTAAAAGTATGCAATTATTTCATTTTAGAAATTTAATCTTTTTGGTTAAAAATTCAGCTCTTGGATTTAAAAATTAGTTACTTTAAATATACAATTAATTTTTTTACAGAAGATGTAACTATTCTATTTTGAGTCTTAAATGTATCTTTATCTATCTTGTTGAATTTTTTTTTAGTAAAAGGTTAATTTTTGTGTTGAAAATTTATTTCATCGATTGAAATTATTTTCTAAAATTAAAATTATATTTTTCTACTAAAAACGTAACTGTTCCATTTTTTAAAAATAAATTACTTTGACTGAAAATGTAGCCATACCATTCTTGTCAGAAAACTGTTATTTTTTAGTCGAAAATTCACTTAACGTTTTTTTTTGGATTAAAATACAAATATTTTGGTATAAAATGCATATTTTTTTGTTGCAAATTCGATATTTTTAGCAAAAAATCCTCTGTTTTTATTTAAAAACATAGTCTATTTTAATTGAGAATTAAAATAATTTTTTGTGGAAAAATTAACTATTAGATTTGTTCAAACTCATTCTTCCAATATAAAATGCAAAATGCAATAAAAAAAAATAATGCTGGAAAAAATTTTATTTTCACTTTTTACCATCTTATTATTATTGTATAAATTGAAATTTTTTTTTAACCTTTGTCCATGAAATAATAAGTTTAAAAATCTGATAGATATATTCTACTATTTATAAAAGTTAGAAAATATTAATTTAATAAAAAATGCATAACATCTTTAAAAATGATTTTTTGTGTGGAAAAATTTACGATTAGATTTTTTAAAAGTCATTCCATTATAGAAAATGCAATCCTTTAATTGAACATTTTTCTATTTGGTTGAAAAATCGTCATTTTTTTGTTAAAAATTAAATATTTTACCTAGAAATGTAATTTATTTAATTTATAATTCAAAATTTATACTTTGGAGTAAATTTTGCTTTTCAAAAATAATTATTTTAATTTAAATCTTGCAATGAAAATATTGAAAAATGATAATTTTTCACTTATTAGAAAAATACAAGTTTTATTACAAATTTTATAAATTTCGTTAAAAATTTCATTTTTTCTTATTGAAAATGATTTTTTTTACAAAAAATGTTGGTATTCCTTTTTTTCCTATAAGTCTTTTTTAGTAGAAAATTAAATAATGTTGATATAAAATGCAAGTTTTTGGGTTTTAAATTCAACTTTAAAAAAAAATGTGTCTTCATGGTTTGAAATCTCAACATTTTCGGACGAGATTTTTTCTTAATTTATTTATCTATTTTTTTGAATTTCTTACTTTAATTTAACATTTTTTTACTGAAAATTAAAATATTTTTGTCGGAAAAATCAAATTTTTCAAATTCTAAACAAAAGCACTTTTTAATTCGATGTGAAAAATCTGTTTCTTCAAATTGGTCAAAATCTTTTAGAATGAAAAAACTCTTTACGCCGAAAAAAATTGTTTTAAAAATATAAAATTTTCGCATTTGTCTCTAAAAAAACCTCCCCAAAGATACAGAAACATCCTAAAACAAAAGTTCAAAACGTGGACATTTTTTTACATTTTTCACATATTTCAAATTTTTATGACAAAATTAAGAAAATTTTAAAAAAGCGCTAACTTTTTTATTATTTTCATTATTTATTTTTGTTTTCGTTTATTCATAAGGAAGGCAGGCATCGTATCAGTTTAAGGGGCTTAGTAATTTTTGCGGATAAGTACAATTTTTTTGAAATTTTTTTAAAATTTCAAGCGGGCAAGATAAAATTTTTAATTATAATATAAATTTAAACATTGTAAATTTTTATTTAAAAATTTTGTGATGCCTTTCGCTGATTCCAAAAAAAATGCAAACATTTGTTTTTTTAAAAATAATTTTAGGTATTCAATAATAATAATAATATTTTTAGGTATTTAGGCAATATTACCGTCTATCTCAAAAAAGTGAATAAAAACCATTTAGAATGGGATTTTTGAGAAAATCCACTTTTAAGAATTTTCTCAAATTAGCAGCCGTTTTTTAATTTTTTTGATTCAATTTTTCGGAAAATATTGCATATGAGAAAAAATGACAAATTCTTAAAATTTGCATGTAAGATTATAATGATTTTCAATAATTAAGAAAAAAATCTTTTCTACATTTTTAAAATGGAATTATGTACCAAAATACCGTTCAAAATTAAAGTTTTAAAATCTTGCCCTAAAAATTTTAATTATTGGAAAAGCCTTAAAAATTCTAAGATTGCTATAAGGATATTTTTAAAAATAATAAATTTAAATTTAATGTGTAAAAAATTAAACAAATCCATACATGATAAAAATTGAATTATTTTTAAATTAGGATCTTAAATTAAAAAATAATCACTTTAAAATTTAGCGTCAGGCTTTTAAAACTTCGATTTTTTATATTTAAAGTGCAAAAATACTAAAAATAAAACCAACGATTAAGCATTTTCTGCTGGATTAGATTTTTTAAGAGTTACTTCATGAATTCTAGGCGTTTTGAAATAAATTTAAATTTTGAAAATATTGGAATTTTTACCTAAATCCTGAGACGAAAAACTTATCTAAGGCTTTTTGAGTTATAAGGGTAAACAAAATTTTTTACATAATATTTTTATGAAGTTGATCAGTGTTAATTAAACAACTGATAACGTATTGTTGTCTCTAATTTTTCCGTTTCGTGTGATAAAAGCAATTTCAGTCTCCTTGATTGAATATTTATCGTTAATCTTGTGATTCTGTTGTCAGAGATAGCAAATACTATATATATAACGAAACTTCTTGAAAAATCTTCAGAAATTTTCACTAGATAAAAAAAATTGTTTATAAATCATGCATTACTGTTTAAGGAAAATGAAGAGCCTTATAGGAATTCTCATACTTTTTTTGGCAGCTCTCCTCAGTTCCATTGGTAAATATATTTTTAAATAATATAATATCCTTCCTATACTCTTAATTTCAATTCAATCGTATTCAATATACATATATTAATAAAAAATCTACTAAAAATTACAAAAAATTCACGTAATTAAAACAATCCAATGTGGTTTTTAAAGTGGCTTTTCCATAAAAATTTAAAATTGAGTTTTTTATAGTAAAAAGACAATAATTTTTTTTCCATTTTATTTCTTTGGAAGAAATGTGTTTAATTTTTGAAAGAACTTGTAGATTTAAAATAAACCAAGATAAAATAGGTGCGTATTTGCACTTTCTTTAAAATGAGCCAAAGATTACATTTTTTGTAAAGCCGTTTTAAATTAGATTTACCTAGGAATCTATGCGTTATAGGAAAAAACTCAAACCAAAAAAATATTTATTTTGAAATGTCAAATAAGTATTTGTAAAAAAAAAATAATGTTGGAAAAAATTTTATTTTCATTTTTTACCATCTTATTATGTTTGTATAAATTGAAATATTTTCTAACTTTTACACATAAAATAATAAAGTTAAAAATGTGGTAACTATATTCTACTACTTTTCTACGTTGTCGCCTATTATTTATAAGAAAATTTTCGAAAAACTTTAATTTATCACAAAAAAATTTTTGTTTTTTAAAGTGGATCGACATAGATTTTCAGGCTAAAAATTTTTATTCAAAAAATAGTTATGTACGACCCAATAAATGAAATACCACTTTTGACCCCCCCCCCCTTAATTTTAGGCTCAAACCATATCATCCCTTAGAGCTAAACATTTTACAAAATTTACCCTACTTTTTTGGGTAAACACTTAATTGCTGATAATAAGTCTGCTGAATGTTGCAAGACAACCCTAAAACTTTTGTCCTTAACCTCATTCGGAACGCACCCCATATCTTCTCCTAGAACTAAAAAATTTACGAAACTTACCCTAATTCGTGGGGTAACCTATCATTAACACTCCAGCTTATTTATAACTCGCTCTATTTCATTCTTTAAAACTAAAAAATTTACCGAATTTACACTTTTTCGTGGGGTGAACTATTGCTATTACTCTAGCTTATATAAAGCCCACCCTATTTCATCCCTTAAAACCATAAAATTTATTAAATTTACCCTAATCAGTGAGGTAAATATTTTATTTCTGATAATAAGTTTTCTTAATGTTAAAAAACACACCAAAATCTTTCGTCCCTTCAGCTAATTGGAAACTTATCCTACATCATCCCTTAGAACTAACACAATCACAAAATTTACCCTTAATCGCAGATTCAAAATTTTATTGCTGATAATAAGTGTTCCCAATGCTAAAAGAAACCCCAAAAAATTTGATCCATTCTGTTCATTTTGAACTCATACTATATATTTCTAAGAACTAAAAAATTCACCAAATTTACCCTAACTCGCGGGGTAAACTATCATTAACACTCCAGCTTATTTATAACTCGCTCTATTTTATTCCCTAAAACTAAAAAATTCACCGAATTTACACTAATTCTTAGGGTAAACTATAATTAATACTCTAGCTCATTTAGTGCTCACCCTATTTCATCCCTTAAAACCATAATATTCATTAAATGTACCCTAATCAAAGAGGTCAAAAGTGTATTCGTTATAATAAGTCTTCTTAATTATAAAAACGCCTTAAAATATTTCATCCCACCAGTTCATTTGGAACTCACCCTACATCATCCGTTACAACTAAAAAATCACAAAATTTACCCTTAATCGTAGAGTCAAAATTTTATTGCTGATATTAGGTGTTCCCTATGCGAAAAGACGCACCAAAAACTTGGATCCCTCCTTTTAATTTCAAACTTATACTATATATTCCTTAGAACTAAAAAATTCACCACATTTACCCTAATTCGTGGGGTAAACTATCATTAACACTTCAGCTTATTTATAACTCACGCTATTCCGTTCCCTATAACTGAACAATTCATTAAATTTATACTGACCGTGGAATAAACTATCACTAATACTCAAGCTTATTTACAACTCACCCTATTTCATCCCTTAAAACAAAAAAATTCATCAAATTTACCCTACTTCATGAAGTCATAATTTTATTGCTGATAATAAGTCTTATTAATCCTTAAAACAGCCCAAATTATTACATCCCACCAGCCCATTTGGAACTCACCCTACATCAGCCCTTAGTACCAAACAAATCACTAAATTTACCCTAAATCGTACAATCAAGACTTTATTGCTGATAATAAATGTTTGCAATGCTAAAAGACATCCCAAAAACATTGATCCATTCTGTGAATTTTGAACTTATACTACAGATTCCTTAGAATTAAAAAATGTACCAAATTTACCCTAATTCGTGGGGAAAACTATCATTTTCACTTTAGCTTAATTATAAGTCACGCTATTTCATTCCTTAAAACTAAAAAATTCAGTAAATTTACCCTGATTCGTGAGGTTTAAATTTTATTGGTGATAATTAGTCTCCTGAATTCTCAAAACGTCCCAAAATATTTCATCTCACTAGCTCATTTGGAACTTACACTACATCATCCCTTACAACTGAAAAAATCACAAAATTTACCCTCAATCGTAGAGTCAAAATATTATTGCTGATAATAAGTGTTCCCAATGCGAAATTGACACGCCCGCTATATCATCCCTTAGAACTAAAAAATTTACCAAAATTACCCAGATTCGTGGGGTAAACTACCATTATCACTTAAGCTTATTTAGAACTTAACCTATTTCATTTCTTAAAACTGGAGAATTCGCCAAATTTACACTTATTTGTGGAATAAGCTGACACTAATACTCAAGCTTATTTAGAACCCACCCAATCCCATCCCTTAAAACTAAAAAATTCATCAACTGTACCCTAATCAGTGAAGTCAAAATTTTATTGCTGATAATTAGTCTTCTTAATTTTAAAAACACCCCAAAATATTGCATCTCACCGGCTTATTTGGAACTCACCCTACATCATCCCTTAATACTAAACAAATTACAAACTTTACCCCAAATCGTAGAAAAAAAATTTTATTGCTGATAATAAGTGTTTCCAATGCTAAACGACAAAACAAAAACTTTGATCCATTCTGTTAATTTTGAACTTATACTACAGATTCCTTAGAACTGAAAAATTCACCAAATTTACCCTAATTCGTGGGGTGAATTACCATGATCATTATAGCTCATTTACAACTCACGCTATTTTATTCCTTAAAACTGATCAATTTATTAAATTTATACTTATTTGTGGAATAAAACTATTGCTAATACTCAAGCCTATTTAGAACTCACCCTATTTCATCCCTTAAAACTAAAAAATTAATTAAATTTACCCTAATCGTGAGGTCAAAATTTTATAGTTGATAATAAGTATTCATAATCCTAAAAAAAACTTACAATATTTCATTTCACCAGCTCATTGGATCTCACACTTAATCATCCCTTAGTACCAAAAAAATCACAAAATTTACCCTAAATCGTAGAATCAAAATTTTATTGCTGATAATAATTGTTCCCAATGCGAAAAGACGCCCCATAAACTTTGTTCCCACCTTTTCATTTCAAACTCATACTATATATTCCTTAGATCTAAAAAATTGACCAAATTTACCCTAATTCGTGGGGTAAAATATCTTTAACACTCCATCTTATTTATAACTATTTCGTCCCTTACAACTGAACAATTTATTAAATTTATACTCATTCGTGGAAGAAACTATCACTAATACTCAAGCTTAATCAGAACTCACCCTATTTCATCCCTTAAAACTAAAAAGTTCATCAAATTTACCTTAATTCGTGAGGTCAAAATTTTATTGGTGATAATTAGTTTCCTAAATTTTAAAAACGTCTCTAAATATTTAATCCTACCAGCTCATTTGGAACTCACCCTACATCATCCCTTAATACTAAACAATTCACGAACTTTACCCTAAATCGTACAAATTAAATTTTATTGCTGGTAATAAGTGTTTCCAATGCGAAATTGAAACGCCCCCTATATCATCCCTTATATCTAAAAAATTTACCAAATTTACCCTAATTCGTGGGGTAAACTATCATTATCACGCCAGCTTATTTATAACGTACGCTATTTCATTCCTTAAAACTAAACAATTCCTTAAATTTATACGTGGAATAAACTATAGCTAACACTCAAGCTTATTTAGAACTCACCCTATTTCATCCCTTAAAACAAAAAAAATTCATCAAATTTACCCTATTTCGTCAGGACGCCCCAAAAATTTTGATCCCTCCTTTTCATTTTGAACTGATACTATATATTCCTTAAAACTAAAAAATTCACCAAATTTACCCTAATTCGTGGGGTAATCTATCATTATTACTCCAGCTTATTCAAAGCTCACTAATTTTATCTAGAAAAACTTACAAATTCAAAAAATTGACTCTCATTCGTGGGGTAAAAATGACAAATAATAATATATAGAATAAGTATTACTCTGTAAAAACTATTTTTAATTATTTAAATGCAATAATTTTCTATTGCGAAGAAAGTTCCGGGATCAGATTTTGTATAATTCAGTCACTTTTTTAATTTTATGTTTCGTGAATTTTTAAATTCGATAATATTAAAAACCATCAAAAATTTATTATTCAGGAATATACAGAGTTGCTAATATTACGAATTGTTGGGAAATCTTATTATTCAAGAATTTGAAATTCGAAAAACACATTCAGAAATTTTATAATGTTGGGTATGTTCTCTTTCGAATATTTTCTTTTTCAGAAGTTTCAGTGTCCCATACTGTCAAATTTCCTAATTGGAAAATTCTCGATTAATATGATTCTCGAATTAAAAAATTTCCGAATAGTAAATTCCTGATTAGTTTATAATATTAATGAATTTAAGAATTCTACAATAATGAAATTCCCGCCGAATTATAAAATATCCAAATCAGAAAATTGCCGAATTCAATCAATTGAAATTTGGTTATAAAAATATTTGATTATTGTCTTTTTAAAAAATAAATCATATTTATAAAATAAAAAAAATAAAGTTGTTGAAATTCGGGAATTAAAAATTTGAATATTCGGGAATTCTCAAATTCGGTAATATTGTAAACTGTTCGAAAATTTTATTATTCGGGAATTTCATTATTCGAGAATTTTCCAATTTTGGAATTTTCAATGTCGGGAATTTTATTATTCGTGGGTTTTCAGTGAGTAAGTTTGAAGAATAATTCAAATAAAAATATTAATGTGCCAAAAATAACAACTACGTTTTGCTTGTCGTAGGCTTACGTGACACAGTTCTAGTGGTTTTATTTGTATAAGTAATAATTTATGTAAATAAAAGGTAGATAAAATTTGTAAACGAAATATTTTTCCAAGGTTACCCAGCGATATTTGGTGTACGGAAAATATTAAATGAAGAAAATATCGCTACAAATGCGGATGAGACAATATTTTCTTGGTCTAAACAAATATTTCTTATCTTAAAAAGAATTTTTTAATTTGATGAAATTTGATTTTGTTTGTTAAAGTAAATTTCCTGGAAACAAAACAAATGTTCTTGGATTATGAAAATATTAAATCTTTTAAATGCCGAATTTCACCATTCTTCGTAGCTCAGAATTCTGGATATTTTTGGGCTTTTTGGGAACAAATTCAAATTTTTGAACCTTTTTCGACCTCTGTTGACAAATATTGCAGAATTTTGCAACGAGATAATTTTAAATAATTTACGAAAAAATACTTTCCAACTGCATAGTTTAAATTGAAAGACGTGAAATAAAATTTTTTTAACTTTTATTCATTATACAGGTGATAATGAATTTAAAAATTTATAAATTTTAAAAATTATATCATTTTAAACAATTTGAAGATAGCAATATTAAGTCATACATTAAAATTCGTTTTAATATCTTTTAAAATATTTTCTTAACAATTTTTTTAAATCATCATAAACAAATTTTCCAGGAATCTAATAATCATGTTATTATCTTAGAAGATTTTTCTTAAAATGTTTGGAAAATCCTGCCAAAGTAAAAAAACTATCTTAAAATTAACCAGATGATTTTTTGAAAATTTTGAAAATCCTGCTAAATATTCGTTTAAAAGTGATTTTGCAAACAAAACACTAATTGTGAATTATCTAGGAATTTTGATTAAAGTTTTTTATTAATTTAAAATCTTTTTAAAAGCCTATAGATTACTTGCTCACATATTTTCAAATTATTAATTGTTCAGTAGCAATTATTTATTCAAAAAAATTTGTTTTAAAATTTCTGAAATATTGTTTTAAAATCAATTTTTCAAAATTATTTAAATTTTTTCCACTGCACTTAATAAATTTTTTTTTTCTTAAAGCCTTCAAAGATTCTTAAAAAAGCTTAAATGCTATGTCGAAATCTTCAAAATTCTAAATAAATTTTTGCATTTTTCGACATCTTTTCCAGTTTTAAATTAAATTTGTATTCTCTCAAAACTTGTGAATATTTTTTAAACTAAGTCAAATTTTTTATTTAATTTTAAGTTAAACTGAAGTTGATAATTTTTGAATTGTTATTTCTGAATTAAAATTCAATAATTTCTCTTACATTTATGCAAAATTTTAAATCTTATTAAAAATCTTTTATTTTAGAGAAACAAGAAAATACTAAAAAATATTTTTTTTGTCAGCCTTAATTAAAATTTTTTTAAATTAAATGGTTCAAAATGGAATATTTTAGATTAAGACAACACTTTTATAGAATTTAGAGTTGAATAAGTTACTTTAATTATTAATACATTAATTTTAAATTAATTTAAAGAAATAATGTTTCAAAGTTCAATCGAATATTTACATTTTTTTCAACCCCTAAAGATTTTAAATTTAAATTTTCTACTTTTACCGTTAAAATATATAACTTTCTTAATTTTTAAAAGATTCAAAATCGTCCTGTAAAATAAATTATTGTTTAATTCCTAATAATCTAAATACAATTCAATGTGACATTTGTCCGTCTTTAAAAACAAAATTAAAATTATCAAACAGAAAAAAAATATTTTCCACTAATTGTTAAATTTTCACCCAAAAGACGAATTTTTAAACAAGAAGATTAATTTTTTTTTAAATACGAATCATGAACAAAATATATGAATTTTTAAACAAATCATTGAATTTTCAACTAAAAAATATAAATTTTCAAACAAAAGTGAGTAAACAAAATTTTGAAATTTTCTACGAAGGAGATAAAATTAAAAAAAGAAATAAATAAATAAATAAAAAACAATAATCATTCGAGATTGAGATATTTTAACCAAAAATTAAATATTAATTTTAAATTAAATAAAATAGAA
>JAAAKG020146622.1:0-10630 GCA_010014905.2 Druon quercuslanigerum
TCAGAACATTGATTATATTTTCCTGATATAAAACTAAAATATTAAAGTGTCTGGAAGACTGATTCTCTTAATTTCCTGAATATTCCCTGATTTCCCAACAACCGATTTTTCCATTTTTATCATTTTAATTTTGTAGTCTCTCCAACGCCTAGTTAGACTTACTAGAAAGAATATTAATTTTTAATCAAAAGTTGTATGTGAATTCAAATAGTTGAACTCGAAAGAAGAAAAGATAATTTCTGAAAAGAAGTTGAAATTTTTACTAAATAATGGAACTTTCAACCAGATCGTCTGATTTTTAATAAAAAATTATTAAATTGCAACAAAAAACGGTTGCATTTTCAACAAAACAATTAAATTCTTAAGCCAAAAAGACGAGTTTTATAGAAGCAAGTAGACTTTCCCATCTGAAAAGTTCAGTTGTATTAAAATAAGGTGATAATGAATTTTGTAACAAGAAGATTAATTTTGTCGCAAGAAAAAGGAAATTAACTTTTCCATATATAAATTATTTTTTAACTAATATTATTGGAAAATTAGTTAGATAAAAACTTATTATTAACGAAAATGTTTCATTTTACATAAATTGTCAACTAAATACAGTTAAATTTTAAATTTCAAAGGATCAATTTTCAATTAAAAATTAAATTTTTAATTTTCTATTTGAAAATAGTATATTATGTAACTAGTGGGAGAAAAAGTCCCTCTATCTATCTCGGTGAATAGGCTTTTTTTATAACAATTAGATAATTTCAGACACTTCTCGAAATACAGTCATGAGTTCAACCCTATTAGATTTCGAATGAAGAAAGGACTTTTTCGGTAATATTACAGGCAACTTATAGCAAGTTACCATAAATTGCCCAAACTTCAATTTATATATGTCCATAAATTTTCGGAATTTTTTCCTAATTTATGGTAATATTAAACTTAATTGCTGGTAACTCATACCATAAATGGCACAACATTCATTTCCGAAAATTTGTGAAGTTTTAGGTAATGTATGATAATATTACAAGTAATTTATTGTAACTTACCACAAATTTCCGAAAATTTAGTTTAAAAATATATATAAATTTTCCGATATTTATGGGAATTTTACAGTTAAATATGGGAAATTACCATAAATTACACAAAACTCAGTTTAGCTTATCCCCGATTTATAGGCGCCAAAAAGGGCTAAAATCGTGCATGTGCTATCAAAATAATTTTAAACAAACAAATTAGTTAAATTCTTAATTTGTCAACAATATCGTTATATGTTCAACTAAAAGTATAAATCTTCAGAAAAAATTTAATTTTTATTTTAAAAATTAAACACGAATGATAACAAATGTTAATGAATTCGTTGATTAAAAAAACAATTTGACTTAATTTTTTGGTTTTTAACTACATGCAACAATTTTTGACTAATAATAGAATTTCTGAATGAAAATTATAAATTTTTAACCAATAAGGCCCATTTTCGACCAAAAATATTATTCTTATACCAAATAATGAATCGAATTTTGAACATAATAGTTCAAATTTCACCGAGGATGAATCTCAAACTAAAATTGAAAATCTATAACAGAAAATTTAATTATTGAGAAAGTAATTCCATTTCTTACTAATTAGTTAAATTTTTAAAAAGGTAAAATTTTCAACAAAAAATGGCGCAGTTTGATTTTTAGTTACAAAATAATATTTTTAACAAAGCAGACCAAGTTCAATTATATTATTTAATCAATTAATTTTCGGTAGCATGTTTGACCCAGCTGATGCAATTCCACAAAGAGAGCATACTTCCAACCAAACAAACGAATTTTCAAGCAAAAAGTTGAATTTTCCCAAAAATGGTTAAATTTGTAATGCAATAATTAAATTGTTACCCAAAACATAAAAGCTGTATACCAACATTATTAATTCTCAACAAAACATACAATAGCAGACTTGAAACACAAAACGAAAAGCTAATTTGAACTACAATAGTTTGATTTTTCTATTAGGTTCTATTAATTCAGTTTTTATTTTAGCAATAATCTTGTAACGGTATAATTTTCACAAGATGACTTGATTAGGTTTATGTTTTCAAGAGGTTTTTTCTAAATTAAATCCTTTGGTTTTTTGCAAAATTAAGTACGTATTTTGAGGGTAAACCTACTGGGGACTCTATTTCTGGTGTTTTCCGGTCAGACATCCTTTTCCTGACGAATCTTCTACTCGTGCCAGGTGCAGATTTCCTCCTGCCAGTCATTCTTCCTTACATATACAGGGACTTACAAGTAAATAACTTAGATCTGTTCGGCTTACTCCTTACTTATTTCCTCGCGATGCACCACTTCCAGTGAAAGAAAAAAGTCACGTTCTTGGGCCTGTGACCAATATTGGCACAAGAATACTACCATAGAGGAAATCTAAGAATTTCCCTACAGCAGAGACAACACAATCTAAAGGTATTTAAAAATAATAATGATAGATGACTAATGTTGAAAACATTAATTTTTTTTTTAAATTAAAAACAAGAATATTTCACTAGCTATAAACCTATATCGTCAAAATTACTTAATTTCTTTATTCATAATGTGCCCGTTGAATGTTTACATGACTTCCATTCCTTGAAAAATTTTTCCTTGCATATAAAAGAAAAAAATCCTAAACGGGTGAGGAAGTGAGCGATCGAAAGCGAGGGTGCAAGCGCAAGCGAGTGGCAGAGAATTAGAACGCAAACGCATCTCATTCTACTTATAATCTTTAAGCTTTTATTTCAAGCGACTTCTGTTTCCTTATTCTTTCACTTTTTTGTTCTTTATACACTATATACAGTGTTGGCATCAGCGTCATACCCCTATAATTTTTAACCTTCTCTCCTTTGCCTTTCTTCACTATTGGTATCACTGCTCCTTAACTACTCCATAACTCTGGCTACCACTCTCCTCTCCATACTCAATTACACATTATCCATGCCTATTTCTCTATACAGTGCTCAAAAAGTCGATTTCAGGAAAAATTGTCATTTTTGGTTTTAAGGTTAGTTTTCAGAAAGGTATTAAGAGTTTACAAGAAAGGTATATAAAGTGAACATTAGGGGTAGATTAAAAGACGCAAGTATATATGGTGAGAGAAGAAGTGCAAAGGGATAAATTAAGTATTATAGCGGAAAAGAGGACATGGTTATATTCTTGTATACATATATATTACGTAAACAATTATATACATTATGATATCAGTTTTAACAACTTTACTGATAAAATGTTTTACTTAGATATTCACTTTAATTATGTGTAAATATTCAAGTAGGATAACCTTGATACCTATGATCAATTAGATAACGACTATAAGATATACTATATAATCTGATGCAGAAGTAGAATCTTCCTTGGTTACATTGTTAAAAAAATTTTCCAGTAATACGTTGATTACCTTTCTGTTCCATTTAAAAAGATGAGAATTGTTTTTATTTTCGTCTTGCTTTTGGCGATTATTCTTAATTATATTGGTGAATATAATAATATAATATATCTATAATTTTATTTAGATTTTTTTAACCATACGCAAATCAAATCTTCCGTGACCTAATCTAAATTATATACTAATTACTATTATTTAAATCTTTGTTCGTGTTTCACAAAATAAATAATCTAAATTTATAGAAATGGAAAAGGAAAAGGGTACCATATGATACGGAATGTGTACCATATGTGCTCGTGCACATATGGTACACTCCTACGCGGTGATCTACAAATTATAGAAGATGATTCGGGGGCGGAGGTTTTTAATAAGGTCTTGCTGTTTCTTTTGAGTAGGTGAGAAAGATCTTACTTGATAACAAGTTTTACTTAGAAAATAAATAAAGATCCAAATATATTAAAAATTAGAGATCGATTCTTAATTGCTTCAAAAAGTCCAAAGCAGATTTTAATAGTACATTTTCAATGTACGAATTTAAATTTAAAAGAGAAGATACGGATTTTCAATCAATGAATATAATTTTTTAACTGAAATGATAAACTTTTAAGGAAAAAATGAAATTTCTCTACTATTAGAGTAGTTCTATGTAATTTAACTAACCATTTTTTTCTTGTAAAATCAAGGAGCCGGTCTGGGAAATAATTCCCCGTAATTGCGCTCCGTGTATGTTTCCATAGCTTTTTTCTTAAATAAATACTTTGTCTCTTCTTGCAGGGTTAAGTTCGAATTTCGAATGTTTACCTAATGGGGAACCTATTCCTGGTGTTCCTCGTGGCAGAACTTCTTATTTTACTGAAAGGTCTTTTCCTGCTATACCTTATCCTGCAGGTTCTTCGGTCGAGCCTCCTCCTCCTGCCGAAACTACTGTTCGTGCCAGGACCAGAACTCCTCCGGCCAGTCGTTCTTCTATACGCCTACAAGGATTAACAAATAAAGAACTTAGATCTGTTCGACTTATTCCCAACGCGAATCCGACTCGGCTGTTTGAAATTCGGAGGTACATTTTTCCTCGTGATGCACCAATTCATGTGAAAGATGGAAATGAGACCCTTGGACCTGTACCAAACGGAAGACAAACTGTATTAGCAACGCCCAATAGTGAAGTCTTTGCAATTTTAGAGGAAAATAACAGACAGCTTCGTGGGTTGTATACACTGAAACATGGCATGCAAAGACGGGCAAAAATAAACATAGGCAGCGGCAAGGTTGAAGAGATGTCCATAGAAGAAATCGAGGAATCTCCTTTAGGCAGGAATCGACCAATCTTCAAAAATTTTCAAACAATAAAGGTAGACGACTTTCGTCGACAACATTAATTACATTTCTGTCGTGATATAATATTCATTATTCACCTGTAATGTCATTTTTCACTTCCTAGAGAGTGAAAAGTCGAGCTTAGCCCCGCCTCATAGGCTCAATATTTCTGCTTAAATATTACACAAAAAAATCTCATCCTTAATATTTACAAGTATTTAGAATTATTTACACAAAGTCTTATACCTAGTTCTTTGTCTGTATATCCTATAAAAGCGCAATTTGGGTCTTGTTAGTAAACGGGTGAGCGAGTAAGCTATCGGAAGCGAGAGTGCAAGTGCAAGCGAGAGGAAGAAAGAGAGAGAGAGAATGTGAATGGAAACGCACCATATTCTACTTATGCTATAACATATCCATTACATACAATATTGAGGCTTCTAATCTAAGCGACTTCCGTTTCCTTATTCTGTTAATTTTTTTTCCCCTCCAATTTCCTATTTTTTCATATTCATTTTTTTATTCACTCTCAATCGTCTTCCTAGCACCCTTCAACTCCTTCATCCGTTCTTCTCCTAACCCATCCTCCCCTATATTCTTAACCACATGCTCTTGCCAGCTTTCTTTATCTTCCATTCCTCTCCTAAATCCTTCCCATACGTGCTCCCTTGCTCTCTCCTCCCATTCACATATTATACAATTTCTGTTCTCTTCCCTTTCCCAATTTATCCCCTCTCTTACCTCGTCTCCAATCTAAATCTTTATACGGTGGACCTCCCTCTCTCTCCCTATCCCTTTTCTATATATTTTTGTAAACCTTCCTTTTTATCATCCTATATCATTTATTGTATTTTGATCCCTCAATCATCCTGCATCTTTCTATTAATTGTCTTTCTCTGTCCTTTTTACCAATTCTTCATAGTTTACGACAGTCCCGCCTTCTAATTCTGTAGCATCAAAGAACCCGCTCTTTTCTGCTTCCCATCTCGTTAATTCTATGCCCATATCTCTTTTCTTCTATCCTTATGAAAAGTTTCTCGCCAAATCCTCTCCCTTTTCTTCCCTCGTACGATATGCCTGGACTAATAATTGATGTTACTCAAACCTTTGACTTTGGTAATTCTTACAAACCCATGCCGTATAGGATTTATACTTAATTTTCTCTTACTTTTTACCCAATTTCAAATTCCTGTTTTCTCCGTGTACGTAAAAAGTAAATTAAGAGAATACATTCTGCGTTAATCAGTTACGAATTGTTGAACTACTTATATTCCTGTAAACAATTATTTATTTATATATATATATATATATATATATATATATGTATATTACGTAAAAAATTATATACATTATATCAGTTTTAACGACTTGACTAATAAAATGTTTTTCTTCGAAATTCACTCTAATGAAATGTAAATATTCAAGTGGGACAACCTTGATAGCTACGATTGATTAGCTTTCTATTCACTTTTAAAAGATGAGGATTCGCGGTTTATCTCAATTCTATTGGTGAATATAATAATATATTATATCTATAATGTTATGTTGAAGGCAAACGCAATTCAAATTATTATTATTAATTATTTTAATCTTTGTTTGAGTTTCACAATATAAATAATCTGAATTTATGGAAATGGAAAAAGAAAAGTGTACTATATGATACGGAATGTGTACCATATGTGCGCGTGCACATATGGTACACTCCTACGCGGTAATCCACAAATTGTGAAAGATGATTCGGGGGTGAAGAGTTTTAATAAAGTCCTACTGTTTCTTTTGAGGAGATGACCAAAATCTGACTTGAGAACAAGTTTAACTAAAAGAGAAAGAGACAAAGGCTGATCCAGAAACTGAAGTTGGTGGGGACGATTCGATACAATCCCTACCCCTTCTCTCCAGTCCTGCTACATTCTAGTAACATATCCTTCGTTCTTCCCTACATGGCGCGACTACTTCATCCCATCTGACTTCGAGCTCCTTCAGTATAGTAGTGAAGAATTAAAATATTACTGGGACAAGGGTAATTTTTGACATTTTTGGCTCTCACTAAAATGTTATTGACGAAGCCGATTAGACTACAAGAAAATCACGCAATGTAATATTTTAAATTCAATTTTAAACGCTTTATATTCATAACATTTAAATTTAAGTTTTTTTTTGATAAAGCGGCTTATTTAGGAGTCCTGAATAAAATTTAAAGTTTTCTAGAAATGACAATCGTGGGACCCGAAGCTATCTTTGAAAAAATTTCCAAAAATCGTTTTGGCGTAGACTGCCCGGCCCATTGAGTTTCACAGCAAAATATTCACACGAAAATTGAACTAGAGGAAATTCTGAGTAAGTTAAAGGCAAAAAAGCTTCATATCTTCAATAGGTGCCCAGTTATGATCCTCAAAAGAACCCGTATTATTGTGAAGAGAGAGGCGAAAAAACCCAATTTTTAAATTTAAACCTGTACTTTAAAACCTGTTAATTTTACGATGCAATTTTAAATCATTTTAAAAAAATGCAATGTCCTAAACCGAATAGGTCATAAGTTATGGCCTCACAAACATAAATACTTTTGACCTATTTTTCCGAGTAAATTACTCGTGTTTCGATTAAAAAATACTTCGCTGAAGGGTGAAGCTACGTAAGCGGTGTAAGTCGAAAAGTTGTAGGACTGGAAGCTATGCGTAAATCTAAAAAATATAATCTTCTCTTCACTCTATCAATTTTGTGTATATTTAATGCATTTACTTTGTGAAAATCACTTATGAACTATAAATGCAATATTCCACCAAAATGCCTGAATATTGCGGACGTACATATTCCAGTACAACCTTCCGAATGGAATGAGACATCAAATTTTTCGGAATTTCCTCTAGTTTAATTTTTGTGTTAATTAATTTGCTTTAAACCTCAATGGGACGGGTCAATCTATGCAACCAAGATTTTTGGAACTTCTTTTAAAAATATCTCCGGGACGCACGATTGTAAGTTTGAGCAAAATAGGCCTATTTTCTGCGTTTACGTTTAAAGCAAATTAAGAGAATACATTGTGCCTTATTCAGTGACGAATTGTTGAACTGGTTATTATATATTATATACATTATGATATCAGTTTTAACGACTTAACGAATAAAATGTTTTTCTCTGAAATTAATTTTAATCAAATATAATTATTCAAGTGCCACAACCTTGAAGCTTATAATCAATTAGATAACGACTATAAGATACACTATATATTTCGATAAAGCACTAGAATCTTCCTTGGTTACAGTGTTAATTTCAATTTAAAAATATGAGGATTGTTTCTATTATCGTCCTGCCTTTCGCGCTTATTCTCAATTCTATTGGTGAATATAATAATATAATATATCTATAATTATATGTAGATTTTTTAAGCCATACGCAAATCAAATCTCTCGTGATTTAATCTACATTATATAGAAATTGATATTATTTTAATCGTTGTTTGAGTTTGATATGGTCATAAATATCCTCCTCGTTTGGGTGACCTTTTTGACTATATGCAAGTTCTCCCTGTATTTATCTTAAGATAGAAATACAGGTAGGAAAGCCAGTGGTTCTGGGGGGGTTCCGTAAGGGGGAGTAAGAAAGAGTCGTTACCAGGGCCACGTTAAAGCTGGTTCATTCTAGATTCAAATACTATATAGAAAGATAGAAAAAAAAGAGAGAGGATGGTCACTCCACCTTGCGGGCACAGGTATTTTTGTCTTGACCAGGGTAGCGTTGTGCTTTGCCAGAAATTGGTCCAGTCTGTCCATGCTTTTGGGTTCCTAGTTCCGGCTAGTAGGGGGACATCCAAGAACATCCTATTGTCTTTATCAAATAGTTCCAAACTGTTCTTAAAAAGGGTATATGCTAAATAATTTGCTTACCATTTTGTTTGTTTTTTCCCCTTTTTTATTTGGCCGTAATATATTCTGGTTAGTTTACATGGATAAAACTTCATCGACTGATGTTTACACAAATTGACAGATCGCTTAAGTCGTAGTAAGTGCGTGGTGTGTCCAAGCTATCCAGCCGTTAAAGAGAGACAGAGAGAGAAAGAGAGAAAGAGAGAAATAGTTCCGTTCTCTGACGTATGGGGGCGTGTCTATGCAGGGTTGTCGGGTGTCTTCAGAGCGGATATCCAGCCGTGGGGAGTTAGAGATAGGACAAGTGTGATCGAATAGCGTTTCTAAAGTTTTGGCCTTGCCCGAGCGATATTCCGGCCCGGGGAGGTGGCTTAGAGCTAACAGCGGATGTCCAGTCGTTAGCCTTATTGATCAGAGCAATATTCTAGCCCTGATCGTTCTCTCTTCTTCCGTGACGGAGCGCGCCTTTATAAACGTGCGGTGCCGCATAAGCGTTGACCAGAGTGGGAAAAATCGAGTGGTGGGAGATGCGCGCGCTTAAGTTTGAATGGCGGGAGATGGCGTTTCTCTCTCTCTCTCTTCTTTCTCTCTCACTCATTACAGTCTAATACTCTAATATATAGAATGGTTGTCCACCTAATAGATAAACGATTTATGCGAGAAGGAATCTCGCCCTATGCGCGTCGCGTATAACAAGTTTCACAAAATAAATAATATACATTTATGGAAAATGAAATCAAAAAGAGTACCATGTGATACGAAATGTGTACCATATGTGCGCGTGCACATATGGTACACTCCTGCGTGGTTATCCACAAATTGTGGAAGACGATTCGAGGCTGGAGGGTTTTAGTAAAGTCTTACTGTTTGTTTTGAGTGCGTGACGAAAATCTTACTTGAGAACAAGTTTTACTAAAAAAGAAGTAAAGATCCAAAAATATTATAACTTAGAAGAAAGTTCAGCAGAAATTCGATATGTTAGATCCAAAGTGAATTTTCTTTGGAAGAGACTGCATAATTTATTGCGATTATGTTTTTATAATAATTAATAATGTTAAAAAATTTAACAGATGAGTTTCTTCTTATAAAAAAGTCTTAATCTTTTAATTTGATCTATTCCTAATTGCTTCAAATAAATCCAACGTACATTTCGTTAGTACATTCCAGTCAACGAAAATAATCTTAAACCAAAAAAGGAGAAATTTTAATCAAGGAAAATAATTCCTAACTTAAATGATTTTGACCAAATTGTTCAATTTTCAACAAACAAGATGAATCTTTAACCAATGAGTTAAATTTTAGAAAAAGAAGGATATATTTTGAAGCAAAAAAGGCATAGTCAAATTTTTATTTACCAAATTAATTTGAAACCAGAACAGATTAAGTTGAATTTTCAAGTAAAAAAGAATAATTTAAAAAAAAAATAATTTTCTGTAAAACAAGAAAATTTTTTAACTAAAACAGAACAATTAAAAAAATATTAATTACCTACCAAAAAAGATTAATTTTCAAAGAATGTTCAAGCAATTGGTTAAATCCTGAACCAATAAGTTGTTAAATTTCTAACCAAAAAGATGAATTTTTAGAAAAAAGATTATTTATTATTATAAAAATTGACTTTTTAACAAATTTAAAGAATTCTACACAAAAAAGTTACATTTTTAACAAAAAATATGCATTTTAAACAAAAAGATTAATATACTGCCAAAGAATAAAAATTTTTAATCAAATTCCAAAATTCTTAACGCAAAAGTTGATTTTTTAACTCAAAAAATAAGTTTTTAAACAGGAGGATTCATTTATTACGATAAACATTCATTTTTTCGAAAACATACTAAAAACGTTCTTATATATTTTTAGACCAAAATCACCCAAGTTTCGAGATCATAGTTTTTTTCTCCAAAGCGTGATACATGGAAAAACTACAAGTGTTCTGTTAAATCTCTTCAAATCTTCGGAAATTTTTGGAAATACTTTAAAATCGAGCAAATTTCCTAATACATACATATATATATATATATATATATATATATATATATATATATATATATATTTATATCATATTT